>VYZQ01020655.1:0-20114 GCA_013400655.1 Mystacornis crossleyi
GGAGGAGGAGGAGGAAGAGAAAGTTGTCTAACAACAAACTGTAAACAAACCCTTCTTCTTTTTCTTTGTGACCACATGGCAATGCTTTGTCAGTAACATGAGGTGTCTGTTTGCCTTTTCTCAGGGAGAGAACTGGGAGAGTTTGTTTTGCTGGAGTTGGCAGATACGGTATTCCAATGGTGACCTGGGGGAAAGACTGAATTTTCAGTGATTTGGAAATAAATTATAATTTAGCACTTTACCACTGATATTTAGGAAAAAAAACCCCATGGAAATAGAAGTTCTTACAGCTTTTTTGTAAATTTGAGCCTCTATCTTGAGCAAATACTTGTTTTCACTCCCTTTTTTTTTTCAAAATATTCAAGAAAAGGATGCTGGAACAAGGTTCTTTTTCTTTTAATTCTGCGATGTCCATGACATCCAGGTAATAAAGGACCAAACTGACTCCCTGGTACAAAGAAGATCAAGGGTCAACCTTGTGGGTTGTTTTCACCTAACCGAGGACCAATTAAACCTCTAAAATGCAGTTCTGCTGGCAAAACGAAATGCGGGATCTCGGTGTGGGTTCAGTGTGCTCATCTCTGGGAGTTCAGCACGTTTTCACTGCGCGTCAGCTCCCCGAACACCCACCCCGTGGTGCTGCCTCCTTCCTCCACCTGCTGCTCTAAGTGTTGTCCTTCGTCGATTTTCAACTGATTGCCAGCAAGGATTTTGGAAACAAATGCTTTGGTGGTGATAAACAAGGAATGCCATCCTTTGGATTTGCTGGACAGAGGAAGATTGCTAAGGCTGTGGGGCAGCCCCCTCTGCATGTTTAAAAAAAAAAAAGAGCAACCTCAGCCGATTCCAGGAACTGTTAATTCACCCAGGGTTTGTGGGAATATTTCTTTGAAAGTGTGATTATGCAATAAGCTTCCAGATATTTATTGTTATAGCTCCTTCTATGTTTCTAAAAATAGAGAGAAAATTTTATCAGCAGATGGTTTAAATAAATATTAATTTCTACAGCTAGAACCTGTTAAACATTCAAAAGTTGTAAGGCAAACAAATTGCATATGCATGGCATGGTAATGCATTCCCATTTCCACTCCAGCTGATGCATTGTTTCTGTCAAAGATATTTCTTGGCTCTTTTTCACTCTAATTCTGTAACACGGAAAAATCCAGATTTTTTAACCGCATATTCATGGTTCCAGCCCAGCTCTGTGTTGCAGCAGCTCCTCCCAGCATTCCTTCAGTGCTGTGTTTGCTGCTGGCTCTTTCTGGCAAACACAGTTTCACACACAGACATTCATTTCACTGTGCAGAATGCATTTTCAGTTTGGGGGACATGTGCCACACGGGTGACTCTGGGTTTGTCACCAGAATCCTGCCAGTGCTGCCCTCCCCAGTGTCAAACAGGGCAGGAAGGGAAGCTGGAGGGATCGATTCCATGCAGTGGAATGGGAAATCCTGTGTTTAAAATACATCTCCTTGCTTCTCAGATCACAGTGTTTGGGAGGAGACTGAGTTTGTTGTTTAAAGTAAATCAATACTCTCTGTAGCAAAGCTTGTAAGACCCAGTAATTCCGGGCTCAGGCAGAAACACCATTTCCACACAATTCCATGTGGACTAACTGATCCAGGACCAGTGATATGGGGGAAAACAGAGCTTTTCCTAGTTATTTACAGAGCAGTAAGGAGCTGGTGCTCCATTCATAATCACGTTTGCCTTCATGCTCTATCACACTTGATTAATCTCTCATGCACCTCCACATACACACACACACACACAGATGTGGGGGTATTTTTTTATTTTAAAAATTCACACGATTTACACTGACAATCTCAAAAGTTCAGTTGCTTATCAGCTGGTATTAAGAAAAAAAAAATTCAAGTAAAAAATGGAACCATTTGTGAGTTGTTGCCTGAGGTAGGAAATGTTTTACCACAGCAATATTCTCCAAGGCAGTGTGTAAACCTGACTGTAAACATGATCATTATCGCTGTCCTTCCTGCTGATGCTTCAAGCAAACTCAAGCTGAAGAGGCAGAAAGTGTTAGAAAGGAGAGGGAAATCAGCAGGGAAGATGGCAAACAAAGGTGGGAAAAGCAAAAATATGAGGATATGCCATGGCCTTGCTCTTCTTTCTGGGAGATGCACGTCTGAAACAATGGCAGAGGGGCAGTCGGGGATGAGGGCAGGAGTTTGGCACAGGTGAGGTGGCAGCTCTGCTGCTGAATCACCTTTGGCATTCCTGAAATACACTGGTTGGTACCTGCAAAAGGCACAGAGTAAAACAGGATTCTAAATCCTTCTTTGTTTGGCTTAATCTTCAGAGGAATAGGAATCTATGAGCCCCTGCAGATTAGTTTGTAAGAAATGTTTTATTCATGTTTCATTTCCACGNTACATTTGAAACAGGTCAGAGGGGGTTTTGCCAGAGAGGAGAATTCACACGGATAGCGCAGTGAGAAGGAGTTCCACACAAAGAAAATCTGCACAGAGGCACGGCAGCTAATGAGAGGCAGCATTTCATCTCTTTTCAGGGTTTTGTTCTCAGAACAGCTGCAGCATGCCAGCACCTTTTCTCACAACATATTCACAGCAGAGCTGACTGCACAGCAGGGGGAAGGGACTGAGGCTTCTGATGAAGCTGAAGGGCATGAAGCAGGTAGGTCTGGATTAACACTTTGTACATACATGTGGTCGAGATTCCAGGTGCTGAAGAGGATCCTGCTTTCCCTGTTGCTGTAGGGGTTGATGGAATGCTTACACGGGCAGTCGTCTTTGTCGAAAGGGCCCTGTGAAAGGTGTCACACTCATCACCCCAGCATGGTCAGGCCACATGCTAGTGATCATGCACCCCACATCCCCCAGCCTGACATTGCACCCAGGAAACCTTCTTCCTCTGATGCTGAAGGGGGAATGGGTTCAAACTTCAAAAGGGAAAGTTTAAGTTAGGTATATGGAAGAAATTGTTCCCTGTGAGGGTTGGCAGGCCCTGGCACAGGGTGCCCAGAGAAGCTGTGGCTGCCCCTGGATCCCTGGAAGTGTCCAAGGCCAGGCTGGACGGGGCTTGGAGCACCCTGGGACAGTGGGAGGGCCCCCTGCGGGTCCCATGGCGGGGGTATGAGATGATCTTCAAGGTCCCTGCCAACCGAAACCACTCTGTGATTCTTCAGGAAGGCTCAGGTACCTGACAGGAGAACCACCCCTCTGCGGTGCACAGGCGCGCTGCCTCCTCCTCCTCCCTTCTGTCAAAGTAGCACCCGTTGTACTTCACAGATTTCAGTTTATCTGCCATCAGCTCGATAATTCCTCTGTAGGCATCTTGTGCTGCAGGATGAACGTTTGAAATAAAACCACTAACCTAGAGGGGGGAAAACCCAGCAATCACTCCTCGGCTCCTGTGGCGCCCGAGGCTCTTTTCTACAATCACAATGTTGCACTGTAAAAGTACTTTATATTCCTACGGCTACAGAATTACTGTTACAGCTTGACATAAGTTACTTCAACAGAAACTTTTACCTCTCTCATGTAGCCCCGCATTCTGCTCTCACAGCTGTGCCGCAGGTAGCTGGATTTGTTCTTGAACCGAGACTCCAGCCCTGGAGGGAACGAGATTATTTTGTACCTCAGCACAGCTCCTGCCCAGCTGGGAGTTCGTCCTGGCTTTTCACTAATGCAGGATGCATAGATTTTTTTAATTTCCCATTTTTATTTTACTGGTTCAGGACTACCCTGCTCTTGGCACTTAAAAGAACGCTGTAGAGCACCACTTAAAAGAACACTGAGAGAGCAGTAGCTGATATTGTTAAATGCTTGTTACTGTGTATCTGTGGAACACCAGGAGATTGTGAAAGGAAAACAGAATTGTCGGGGAAGAACTGCAGTGATGACTTGGGAAGGGAGACTTGCATAGTGTAGAGAGAACATAAAGCAAGGGTAGCTGGCAGAGATGTGCAAGTTATCCATATACTATTAGCAAATCATTAAAACATCATAAATGCACACTTATATTAATGGGGAGAAATGTATTCCAGAGCTATCTTTGATAAAGCAGTAGGGAACACCATTTAAAAAAAATGTTGTCTGATAGTAAATACTTTTATATTTTATACTTTAAATATAAAGCATATACTTTAAAGAAACCTAAAGACACATGCTAATGAAAGGGATAACTAAACCCCAGACCAAGTACCCAATCCCACCAGCCAGAAGAGCTCCCAAACTTTGCTTTAAGACCAGCAAAACTGACAGAAGAGAGTTTCCAGAGCAGAGCAAGACCTGGGAGTCCCTTAGCAGCTTCCTACGGCAACAAACACACCTTCAAACCATTTCTTGTCGTCTTCCTTGTCCTCGGCCAGGATGTTTTCACTCAGGTTGTGGATGAGATCCGCCAGCAGCTTCTGCCTGTGTGGAGCCCGTTCGTCCGTCAGCAGCCTCCGCGCAGCCTCCACCACAGCGTCCTGCTGGCTGCAGAAGGCGGCCAGGAGCCGCTCGATGTCGCTGGCACCTGGGGCAGGTGAGGCAGCACCGGCTGAGCCCCCGGCGCCGGCGCTGCCCCCGCGCCCCCCGCCCGGCCCCGCACTCACAGCCCCGCCAGCTCTCCCCGGGGCCCAGCAGCACCAGCTCCGTCTGCGGCGGCAGCGCTCGGAAGTAGCTCTCGGTCAGCTCCGTCCCGTCCTCGTAGAGGCAGAGGCGGCTGCCTGGCAAGGGAAGCTGCCCCGCGGGCGGGTGAGCGGCGGGCGGGACGCCGGCTCCGGGCAGCCTCCGCACCGCACTGAGAGCAGCTCCGCACGCGTCGCAGCGGACAGCTCCAGACCCGGCCCGCAGCTGCGGCACCCGGTAGCCCCGGTCCCGCACGGTCCCGTCCCGCATCGGCAGACCCGCCCGGCATCTGTAGCAGCATCCCAGCCTGGTACCGTCCCGTCCCTCTAGCACCCGGCAGCTCCCCGCCCGTCCCGCACCGTCCGCAGCCGGCAGAGCCCGGTCCGCCCCGCACGGTCCCGTCCCACGCCTGCAGCACCCGGCAGTGGCCGATCCGCCCCGCACCTGCAGCAGCCGGCAGCCCTTCCTCAGCAACCCGCGCAAGCTCCCGGCCGCCACCCCGAACTTCTGCGGGCTGCCGCACCCGCGCAGGCGGAAGGGCCGCAGCGGCTCCGCCATGACCGCGCCGGGGCCNGCGCTGAGCCAGGTGGGGCCCGGCCGGCGCTTCCCCCCCGCGCTCCGCTCTCCCTCCGCCCCGGGCACCCCCCGAGGTCCCGCCGGGCCCCCGTGTGCTTTGTCCGCCGCCCATCCTGGCCGTGTCCCCGGAGCGGTGCGGCCGTGCCCGCTCCGGGCCTGCGCCTCCTGCGGGGCCGGGGCCGGTGAGGGGAGGGAGGGACGGGGCCGGTGTTGGTGCCATAACAGCGGCGCGGCCCGGGGTGGGCAGCGGCGGTCCCGGTGCTTGTCTTGTGTCCCCAGCAGTAGCGACGGTGGGTGCGTGGCCTTCCCAAAGAGACTAAACTTGTGCTTTGCTTTTTTTTTTCCTCTGGCTCCGACACACAGAGCATGGTGCAGGTTTGGTACAGGTTGCTCCTGTATGCCTTTGGAACTCGTGGTTTCAAGCTCCATCTTGGATTAGCAGGTTTAATTTATTGGCAGACTGCTGTGCAAGCGAGCTAAAGCCTCGTTTTGCTCAGCACTAATCAAACCTGCACCATTAGAACATTTATGATGCCAGTGTTAATTAAAAGGAAAATACGTATTTGCACTCATCATCTACTGACTTGACAGAACACAGGATGTAATGCTTTGACCGTAGTGTCTCAGTGGGTTTTTATCATCCTTCCAGGGATGAGTTTAAGCTTGAAGGCCGTGGCTGTGACTGGCTCAGCTCCCCAGGATGCCGCATAAGATCGGTTTCACCGTGGTCAGTTCGTCGGGACACGAGGATGGGTTCAGCGCTCGGGAGCTGATGGTTCACGCACCAACAGTGAATGGGTGGCGGTCACCCAGGTACTGTGAGGGGATGGTGTTGGAGCACTGAATTTCTGAAGCACCAAGTTTAAAATGAGTGGCAGATGTACTGTGCAGAGCAGTTTACAGCATCCCAGACCAAACTGATAAAGCAAAAAAGTTACTTTAATCCCACGGAACCATCATCCTGGGGAAAAAAAGCACCTTGATTAACACCTAAAGGCACTGCATTGTATTTAAATAAAGTCCTGGAAAATGAAAATGGGAAGTATTTGTGTTCTGGGCAGTTTTGGAGTTTGCAACTGCTTTGGCTTAGTATGAAAAATCGTTTTGTTTCAGCACATCCTCTAAACATGTGCAGGGCACCTGAACATAGGCACACAGTAAAGGGAAGGGAAAAGTGTTTCCACTCTACCCTTGGGGTTCTTCTTACAATATCTCTAATGTTGGTTTGCAATTAATAACTTGAAAGTTCCATAATTAAATGTTGCTCAAGTTGGAAGTGAAGTCCTCTTTAAAAGGATGATTCAGTTCCGAGACTGTGTCTCTTTCAGGCTCTGTCAGTACCCCCAGGAAATCATCCTGCAGTTGGTGGAGAGGTGTCGGATCCGGAAGCTGCAGCTGCTCGCTCACCAGTACATGATTGCAAGCAAAATCGAGTTCTACATCAGTGAGAGTCTGCCCGAATACTTTGCTCCGTATCAGTCAGAGAGGTTTCAGAGACTCGGGTGAGTCAGACAGTTCTGAGTGAGTTTATTGTCTTAATCAGAAAAGCTTGTGGGGGAAATAATACTCACTGGGGGTTGTGTGCGATGTGGACGTGCTGTGTGAGCAGCAGGGAGATCCTGGACTTGTGTAGCTCTGGGACAAAGCTGGAGATGCAGGTGAATTGCCTTGCCAGATAACAGCACACGTTGTTTCAGCTACGAGGGAATTTTAAACCTGAGGAGCAGAAATCCACCTATGTGCTTGGATGTACCCTCTGCTCACATGTTATGTTTTCCTTCCCAGTTATGTCCCTCTCTCAGACAACGAGAAGACTGATTTCAGAGCTCGAGAGTTGAAATCTGTGTACATGGATGCAGTTGGCCAGTACCTGAAGCTGATTTTCCATAAAAATTATGCCAATAAATACAACTTGTATGGGCAGGTGAGTAAAAAAAGTCCTTACCTGGTAACCTAGGTGACACTTTCCTAGTAAAGAGCAGGCACAGAAATCTGCTCCCTTGATTTGTAGAAGCAAAAAATGTTGGTTGAAAGCTCCTGTATTTACTTTAGTTTGTTTTAAAGCACAAAACACAACAGGTTAGAAGTGGGATCAGGTGGATGCTCCTCATCCAGAACAAACGAGTCAGGGGCCCAATCTGTCACTCCTGTTTGTACTGAGGTTTAGCCTGCACAGCAGGGTCTGTGTGGAGGACAAGGAACTCCCTTTGAGAACAGCTTTGGGGTCACAAAGCCACTCTTGAGTGTTTTGGGCCTGATGTGGCATTAAGTGAAGGCATTGCACAGCCGCCATGGTACAGACACACCAACGCCTGCCTCAGTTCTGCAGGGACTCGTTTCAGTTCCATCCCAGACCAGGAAAGGGAACAGCACAATGGGGTTGTAGGTTTGGTGAGACATTTTTAGTGGAGCAGGAGTCATATTTAGCACTCAGTGCTTCTCTCTGCTTCCATACCACCCTGCTGACCACAGTCCCTGTTTTTTTGTTCCAAGAAAAAAGGAGTGAACTTACACATTTCCATTTGCTGTGGATCTCTGCAGGTTGCCCTGGTAGCTGTGAACATCATTGGGGACCCAGCAGACTGTGGCAATGACAGCATCAGCAGTGTAAGTGCAAAGCACTTTTACTGTTGCTCCTTCTCTTCTAGTATAGGTTCCTGGAGTAATGGGATGAACCTTTCTTCTGCCAGTTCTGTGCTGCAGTTCTGAGCTGTGTTGCATTTATTTATTTTTAATGTTCTCTTGAAGCAAGAAATTTGAGCCTAATATGGGAATACAAAAATTAAAATATAATTAGTCGGGACATTTTCATTTTCAGCCTCTTCTTGCTTCTATGTGCCCCAAAACACGAGTGCTCTACGTTGCAGAGCTGATGTTGGTTGTGGAAAGTCAGAATTCTGACACACCTGATATTGGTGAATGTGCATTAAGATTTGTTTTTTTCCACGCTTCCAAAGCCTTCCAGGGAGAAGCTGATAGATCATTACTTGGGAATTAAATCGGATGACCCTGCCTTAGATGGAACTTACCTTGGGTAAGGATATTCTTTGCATATACCCTGGCAAAACTTCTGCTCGGTGTGAAGTAGTTGTTGGTCTGTGTGTTTGGTTAATTCTCTGCTAATGAAAAGAGAAGCCTGGCTTATTGTAGGTTATTTTATTCATTTTATGCCTTCAGGAAATGTGACTCCATTTCACCTCTGGACGATCTGGCCTTTGACATGTACCAGGACCCAGAGGTGGCTCAGATAATCCGGAGGCTGGATGAGAAGAAGCGCGAAGCTGTGCGTCATGAGTGCTACGACCATGCCAAGAAGCTCAAACAGGCCATTGCAGACTTGCAGAAGGTGGTGTTGAAAGATCTCTGTCTCTTAGGTGGAGCAGTGCTCCAGTGGCCCATCAGGGCTTTGCTGTTTGTGTGGAAGCCTAATGATTTTTGATATATTTCCCAAAAGAATAATTTAAAAATCAGACGGCTTGATCGAGTAATTTGGCTGGAAGTGATGAAACAAGTAGAGTAAGGTGATTCCAAGAAGTGTACAGTAAGGTGATTCCAAGAAATGCACAGTAAGATGGTTCCAAGGTGTTTTGTACCAATCCTAGGTGGGGGAGCGACTCGGCCGGTACGAGGTGGAGAAGCGTTACGCGGTGGAGAAGGAGGATTATGACCTTGCCAAGAAGAAGAAGGAGCAGATGGATGAGTACAGGCTGAAGGTGTACCAGCAGCTGGAGCTGCACGACCTCCTGGATGCACAGCTGCTGGTGGGTGCTGTTAGTCCAAACTCGGGAGAGTGTTCTAAATAGAAATGGCAGAGCAACCCCGCTCAGTTCACAGGTTAATGGAAATTTTGAGATTTACTAAAGATTCTCAGTTTTCTGTTTGGATTGGAGATTCCTTCAACCTAAGACTCTCAATATGGTGTTTAATGAACATGCTTAGTCTCTATAAATCACATTAAACTGTTGAGGTCTGAAGAAACTGGCATTAGAATCCTGAATGTTTTGCATAATTTCAAGGCTACCTGATGCAGATGAATAAGGTACTTTCTCATGTTTTGGAGGGGTAGAGGAGGCTTAGGCTGGTATCAAGGCTAACCATACAGAATCCATGTGATTTTTATATATATATATATATATAGTTATGTAATGTTCTCAGAACAGGAAGTTTTATAATCGCTCCACACATGCACCCACACAGAATTATTTTCTGACTGTTTGATAAAGCTTCATCCAGTGGGAATGATGACACACCTGCGAGCCAGGTTTAATATTTACTTGAAATCTCTAGAAGCCTGTTGACAGAGCTGTAGCTGTACTGATTTTAGCACATTTTTAGCCTTGCTGTAAAAATCTCCTTCCCTTTTTCAGATCCGAAAACCACCTGAGTTGCCTCTGGGGTCTGTGAGTGGCACTGAGAGCCCCCAGAGCTCCCCTCCTGAGCCCACAGACCCTCCCCTGGGAGAGCCCCAGAGAGCAGAGTCTGTGCTGGAGGAGCAGTTGGTGGACCCCGCTTCTTCTGAGTCTGTTGTTCCCTACCAGTCCCCTCTTTCTCCTCGGACTCAGCCCACAACCTCCAAGGAAACATTTACCAAGGAAAACGTGAGTAGTGTTCCCTCTGTTACTGCAGAAATCTGTCAGAGCAAACAATCTGATGTCCAACCTTTCAAACAATGGGGTTATTCTCATGGTTAACTGGGGACTGATGCTGCTCTGATGTGAGAAAATTACACTGAGGTGAATCCAGTTAGTGATGAAACCACTTCACATCTGAGTCATTTCCAGAAGAGCAAATTCCATCTTTTCTGCTAGGTTGAATTTTTACCTTACGATGAGAGGCCTCTCCCGACCGTCTGCAAGCAGGTGGATGAAGCTGTTGCCTACCTTGAGCCAGAGGTGACTGAAGAGGAGATGGGTGATGCTCCAAGGACTGGCAGTACTGGGGAGCCCAAACCCCTCACAGAGCAGGTGCTGAGGGAAGCCAGCCCTGTTGTGGAAGTTTTTGGAGAGACTTTGGTAAAAACCAGTAAAACAAACCTTATTGTGCTCTGTGTCTAGTTGAGAGCGTTTTTATGTGTTCAGAGCTGCTATTCCGATATCCAAGCTTAACATTTGACCTTGGCTTTATGGATGCCTGCTTTCAGCATTTCTATGAATCTGTAGCTTTGACAATCGCTTATTTGGTGTGCTGATAAACAGGCAGGATCCAGCAGACTGCTTTAGGATATGGAGCCAGAATATCCATAACTTGCCCCTGTCTTTTGCAGGGAGAGAAACCCTCACTGTGCCTGGAAGGGCTCCATGAGCCTGACCTGTTAATCCCATTTCACTCATCGCATTCCAAAATGTGTGCTTTTAATAAAGCCAGATTCCTGTGGGGAACACCTGGGGATTTCATGCGTCACTTGATGTGTTCTTTGTGAGGCTGGTTCTCTGTATAAGTACTGAATATGTACTGAAATACCTGTAGGGACCTTTTAAGAGAGAAACTTGTTCTGTGCTCAGGTTTCAGGAGCGTATTCCAGAACTTGGTCGTATCGAGAGGATGCGTTACTGGCTGTGTACAAGAAGCTGATGGAAGTGTCAGTGGACACTCCAAAGGAGGATTTAAGGAACATGCTGAGGGCTGCTGTTTTCCTTGTGAACAGGGCCATCAAAGACACCGTGTCTTCAGTAAGTTGGGATAGGTTTGATGCTCCAGTGAAGAACTGGCAGCCAAAACTGCAGAACCACGGGGTTGAGAGTCTTTGAACAAATAGTTTATAAATCTGCTGTTGAGTAAGTCCAAACCCAAAACTCCTCAAAACTCCTGAAACAACTGGGCAATATCTGGCACTGAGCAGATGGAGAACGCTGCGCTGGGCTGAGCCCTGAGAAACGTCTGCTGATGCAGTAAATGTGCAGTGAGGTTGGGCCTTTTTGCTTGTTAAAGGTGAAATACAGCAAGGAAGTAACTTTTTGTTTCCAGCTCAAGGGACTGCACTTAGCTGAAGAACACCTGGGCATCAAATAAACAAGAAGAAAATCCAGGAACTGTTACTCTTTATAAAACAATTTCTGAAGCCTTTCACCTAAGTCCTAGCAACAGGCTTTCTGGAAGAGAGTTGTCTGAAGTAGCTTCCATTAAGGGTGTTACTGTAATTCCAGATTAAGAGTAAATTTTACTGTATTGTCTGAAGACAGGGGGCTCTGTGTTATTTTTGCTCAGTGTTTCTTTTTTCTTTCTAACTTAGGTTTTTCAGGCTTCCTTGAAACTTCTAAAAATGATCATTACCCAATATATACCAAAACACAAACTAGGGAAGCTGGAAACTTCTCATTGTGTGGAAAAAACCCTGCCACATTTGCTTTCTAGAACAGGAGACTCTTCCTCCCGTCTTCGTCTTCTGGCTTTGACCTTCATCCAGGTGGGTGTTTCCCTTCAAATTTGGGAGCTCGCAGGTGGGAAACACCTGATCAGAGTGGACTGTGAGACCAGGGTTGGCTGCTGTGAAGTGTTAGAGCTTATCACAGAATAGCAGGGGTTGGAAGGGCACTCTGGAGCTCATCCAGTCCAACCTCTGACAAATCAGGGTCACCTGCAGCAGTCTGGGGGTGCCTGCTGCTGCTGCAGGTGTGACTCCTGTGTTCCTTGTTGCAAGTGACCTGCAGAGATGAGAAAACTCTCCTTTGCAGAGACAGGTAATTGCCTCATCCAGTGTCTGCCTGCTCACTGGCTCAGTGTGTTTCTAGGAAATGGCACTGTGCCCTGAAGTGAAACCTCTCCAGATTATTCCAGTCCACCTGGTTAAAACATTAAAACCAAACTCCCCAACACACCTGGCAATGAGTCACGTGGAATTGGTGGAATCTCTCTTGAGAGCCATGGGCACTGAAAACTCCGGGTTTACCATCAACAATGTCATGAAGGTGAGAGGTCAAGGTTACAGCACATGGAGGATTTTCTGATGGTTTTCTGGGGGCTTGCCTAGCTGGTTTGGAGTGCTTGAGAGTTTCTGAAGAGGTGTAGTCCCCTGATCAACAGTGCTGGTAATTTTAGACCAGGTTGGGCAGGGCTTGGGCAGCCTGGTCTAGTAGGAGGTGTCCCTGCCCGTGGTGTGGGGTGGAATGAGATGCGCTTTAAGGTCCCGTTCGACCCAAACCACTCTAGGATTCTATGAACCAAGATACAGGGGAAAAAAGAACCAACGAGTTAAAAAGTGTTTGCAAAACTGTTTTGCAGGAAGATTTCTCCTGCAGGAGAGTCTTGGACTAATAAACGAGTCCTTAAAAACACGAGAAAAGAGAGACACGAATTTTTATAATTATTTTCAGTTTGCCACGGGAGCTCTGGAGCACAGGGCCCATGAGGTGCGTGAGGTGGTGCTGCGGATCATCTTTGCCATGTACAGGGAGCACAGGGCAGCCGTGCTGGAATATCTCCCTCCGGACGAGGCCGGCACCCGCAAGACCGTGCGCTACAAAACGCTCTTTGATGGGTTTGCCAAAATCGACGGGAAGTCTTCTGAAACTGAAATGAGGGTATGTAATGAGAGAGCAGAACGTACAGGGCCATTTCAGACACAGCATTTGGCTCAGTACTGTCTTGATTTCGTGACTGGGTTGGATGCTGCACAGGTGGCAGAGTGTCTGCAGGTGTGGGGTTGATGCTCCTTGGTGTAGCAGGCTCAGTGTATTCCCTGCACTCACTCTTGGGAATAAAACCAACCAGGAATACAGAATGGAACTGCTGAGATAGTGCACGAGCAGTTTGGAAAATGCACAACTGCTATTTTCTGCTGTCAGCCTTTGGGAACGGTAAGCAGTAAGGCCAAAGGCTGTGCTGTGTGTTCCTTTCAGGTAGTGCAGAGGAATCTGGGAGAAGGGAGGTGTCACTGTGTCATGTCTATCACTTAACCAAGCAGATTTCCTGTCCTGGTTTTTGTGATCTCTTGTGTATGAGGGATGGTCCCAAAGCTTTTGGAATTGACAGAGTATTTCCTGCCAGGCGCAGAGAAAAGCAGCAACAGAAGCGGAGAAACAGGCAAAGGAAGAAATGAAAGTTCTACAAGGCCACCCAACAGCTCTAAAGTTAGAGTTAGTAGACGAGGTTGAAGCTGAAGAGGTGAGCGTGTTTTGGTTTAAGGTTTTTTTAATCCTTTGTTCCTTGGGTATCGTGGACTGAGATAATGAATATTGGTGTTGTCTCATTAAAAAGAGAGAGAAACTCCAGACATACCCTGGGTGACTTTCCTCCTCAACAGTCCATCTTAAAACCTGGGGTGTTGTTTTTCCTAACATAGTGTAAAATTGCGATTCTTTATTATAATATAACAATGTAATAGTACCTTTATAATATAAAATAATACCTTAATACAAGAGATTTGCCCTAGAACCAGAAGCACAAACATTGTAGTTCATTGACTCTGCTTCTAAATTTTAAATTCTAGAAAGAAATCAGAATATAATGTGTTCCCTTTCTCCCTGGAAGGCAAATTTGTGAGTTAAATTTCTTTGTTCAATAGGAGAAAGAATCTGGTTTTCAGAAGACAGAGATTCGAGGTAGGTTGTTTCGAATAAGAGTTAAGAAACGTAGATGAATGAAAATGTGATCTTGGTTTAATAGTTCTCTCCTTGCAGGTTACCAGCCATGCGGAAGCCCCCAGGCTACAGCAGCAAAGATTCAGGAGGAACTTTCCTCTGTTGCAAATTACCTGGATAAGTAAGTGAGATGAGCCTCTAATCACCTTAAGCACTTGGTGTCACCTGTGAGCTCGTGACAGTAGTGACGTTTTTCCAGTAGATCAAAGCTAATACCTTCAGCAGTGAAACAATAAAGACTGAAATCTCCTCTAACAGGTTTGGAATTATCACCAGGCAATCCTAGGTGCTTTATTTTTAAGTTCTTGGATAGTGTGAGTTTGTATTTTTTTTTTCTGAGTCTTTGCTTGTGGAATAAGAAATAGCCACAGTTTAATGTTCAGCTGCCAGTGTGAAATAAGGGAAAAATATGGTGTGGTTTTGCTGGGTGTTGTAGGGGGAGGGTGTAGAGGAAGCCCTTGGAAATTCTGGAGCCAGGAAAGCCAGTTTTGGTGAGCTGCTCTCAGAACTTTTGTGGAATCACTCATTCTATAAGAAAAAAATTCTCTATAGTTGTATTTACCATAAATTACTCCCAGTACCTGCCCCATCCTCAGGTCGGCACCACACGGGGGAAAAGAAGGTCTTCAAGATATTGGCTGTTTCTCAGAATAGCTTGGAACAGGAGAAACAGGGCTCATCCATTTCTCTCCGATGTCACTGATGTTTGTATTTTTTTTCCCCAGCTTGTGTATTTTCTGTGGTGAAAGGAACAAGTCCTTCACAGAGGAAGGGTTGGATCTGCATTACTGGAGGCACTGCCCCATGTTAACCCGATGTGAGCACTGCAAACAGGTCAGACTGAACTTCCCACAGCTGCTAAAGACATTGACTGCTGTTATTCTGGTTTAGAGGCGCTCTCAGATATTTAACACGCGGGCAGGAGAGTTCTGAACGCACCTGAGTGATTTGGGTAGTGCTTTTGGAGCAGAGCAGCATTAGAAAATGAATTAATAAATGGGCTGAAATTGAATTTTCCCGTTGTCATTTCGGACGGTGAGGCGAAACCGATGGTTCTTTTAATCCCATCCCCGTTTGCTCAGCACAAACCTGGGTGGCTGTGTTGCAGATGCTGGAGATCGCCGGCCTGACGGAGCACCTGCTGTCTGACTGTGACAAACGGGACAGCTTTGGGAAGTGCCCGCGCTGCAGAGAGGCCGTGCCCAGGGACGAGCTGCCCAGGCACACGAAGAGCAGGATTTGCAATCGTGAGTAGCTCCAGACAGGAAGGTGGAACATCAGCGGTTCAGACTTTCAAACACCAGGGATCCTTGGCAAGTCAGGCTGCTTGTGTTTCAGACTTTATCAAAGTAAATCCTCAGGAGAGAAAAGATTTGGGATAAATGCCTGAGTTTCCCAGTGCTTGGCCTCTGTGAATGCGTGTGGGGAGGGTGAGGGAAAAGACTGGAAAACCTCTACCATATCCCTGTGGATTAAGCACTGTCCCAGCACAGAAAGGACAGGGACGTGTTGGAATGAGTTCAGGTGAGGGCACCAAGTTGGTCAGAGGGATGGGTCACCTGTGCTGTGGGGGAAGGCTGAGAGAATTGGAATTGTTCAGCCTGGAGAAGAAAAGGCTTTGGGCTGACCTCACTGTGGCCTTCCAGTGCCTGAGGGGCTACAAGAAAGGTGGAGAGAGACTATTTCCAAGGGCCTGGAGTCACAGGGCAAGGGGGAACTGGGTGATCTTGAAGATCCCTTCCAGTCCAGGCAATTCTGGATTCTGTGATTCCTTTTGATCTTGTTTTGATGAAGATGATTAAACACAGGGCTTCTTTGGGAGCAGTTAATGATAATGGGGCAGGAGCTGGGTTAGTCATGGGGTAGTTTTATGCTACTTGCTATGCAAATTCTCTTCTTGTGTCTGAAATTAGACTCTCTTTGCAATTTTTATATTATTTTTCAAACTATTTCAGCTGCCAAACCAGAAAACGTGGCCAACCGTTGCCCTCTGTGCCATGAGAACTTTCCCCCTGGAGAGGAGGTGAGGCCACCATTCACTCTGATGTTGTTATGGGTTGTTTTAATGTGATGTCCCTTTCAAGATATACTAAAATAATGCATATATTAATTTCTATTTCATATCAAGGAGCTCATACTTTGAAAAAGCAGATTAAAGTGCTGTTGCCATAAAGTCTGTGCACAATTAGCATTTTCCCCATGTGACAGTAGCTGATTTTAGTGGAGTTGTACTATCACTTCTTTGTAATTGACTTCAGGCCTGGAGATCTCACCTGATGGACAGAGATGGCTGTAAAATGAACCAGCGGAGGACATCCCCCATGAACAAAACCATCCTGCTGCAGCCTGGTAAGACATTAGTTAATGATAATAACATTTGCTGAGGGAAAGTGTTTCATCCCTGAGAGCTGGATCTGTGCAACTCATGGTTTGCATTTGTGTGAGCCAAGTGGTAGTTCCTGTGCTGGAGTAGTGTGCTTGGGGAGCAAATTCCCAAAATCATACAATGACAGTCATGTTAAAAGGAGGACATGAGCTCAGCTGGTGGGAAAAACTGGCAGATTTGATAAATTCATCAGTTCAGGGTTTTTTTCTGCAGAACAGGATGACCATGAATAGAACAATCAGCTGAACAGTGTTCTGGAAAGCTCCTGAACGCTGACACAGGGAACCAGAGCCTGGTTTAGCTTTTAGTGTCCAATCAAAGGGTGCTAATCTGATCCTTTGAGTGCTGTGCACTGCTTTTCCTTTCCAATCCAGACCCAGGAACTTGACAGATTTGTCATTATGCAGCTTTTTCACCGTTGATGCTGATGTCAGGAGGTGTTTTTTTAACAGTTGTCTTTATGAAGCACATGGAAAATCCTTTAATTTCCAGAGCACAGAAGTTAAACAAACTGCCTGCAGCACTAGTACTCTTGGCCAGTAGCATCCAAACATTTCCTCCTTCAGACTCTTTTTAGTTTTTTAGTCAGCTGCATGTTCAGAGCTCACCTGCTCTATCTGAGCTGTGCTTTGCTCATATCTGCAGGCCACTGCTCCAAGTTCCTGGAAGGAGCTCTGGAATTGCCCATTTCAGCTGACCTTAAGGAATCATAGGGGTTAAACTCAACACTTTCCAGTCTTAAACTGGATCTACAATTCAGTCTGTCCTCAGCTTTGCTGTTTGAACTGGCTAATAAGATGCCAGTCAGTTGGTAGTTTGTTGCTGCTTAGAATTCGGAAACAGAAGCAAATCCTGCCTGGATAAACTCTGATTCCAGAGCTGTTTCCTAGAGATAGGAAAAGGAGCCCTGACTGTTGAGTCTGACCACTGCTGGTGTGGAACACGCTGAGGCACAATGCCTGCCAGCTTCTTCTTGCTTCAGTCATTCAGACTTAACAGATCTTGGAAATCAAAACGATGGATTAAATTCACTGCTGGGACTAGGTGTGCTTGCAGTAATGATCTCTATTTTTCTCTTCACAGCCAAAGTAGGTGGCTACTGTTTAAGGAAACCAGGTCCTTCAGGAGCAAAGTTTCAACCTCCTTCAATGGCAAGCAGGATCCAAGCCCGAAGGGACCCAAATAAAAGCACTGGCAAAACATACTCAAAGCGATGACAGGACAAGTATTTCTCACTTTGTCTTAATAACTGGGCACGTGGCTGTTCAGAGCTATTTAAAAATCGTGGGCAACTTGTATCATCTTTTCTGTGGGCTGTTTTTAGCCTTGAGCAGTGCCTGGTGTGATCCCCATGGCCATCCCTTGGTGTTGTTGTCACTGCAGCACTGGGCTTTGCTCCTCAGAACGCTCAGAATCCTCAGAATGTTAGAAATACCAAATGTTCTGGGACACAAGCATTATTTTGACAGATAACTCTGCTTCCTTTCCAGTCCCGTGTCTGTAATTTAATGGGTTCAATTAATTATGTCAGGGGAGAGAAGTCTCTTCCCTGGGTGCCCCGAGGTGCTCGAGGAACAGGAGCCAGGCGTGGCGGAAGCCTGGCCTTAGGTGTACGTCAGATTTAGGGTTCTAAAGGCAGCAGAGCTGTACCCAAAGCGCTGCTCGATCCCAGGAATTTGCACCAAATGGAAAAGCCAGAGGGCTGGTTGGATGTTCTCCTGTGTTGTGCCACTGGGCAGGAGGTGACAGGACATTGTGGCCTCTCTCACTGTGCACCAAGTGCCTTATGAGCCCACTTGGCAGGAGGGTTAAACTAAACCCTCCAAGTCTGTATCCCCAAGAAATGGCCCCTTACAGAAACAAAAAAATAATCCTAGTTGGGCCCTGAAGAGTTTGAATTAATAAATTTAGAGTTTTTTGCCTGCTTTAGTGCACTTTCAGCTCAAATACTGAGCTTCTCTTGTTAGATCTTGATTAAAACAACCGTCCACAGACTGCAGCAGGTGTCTTTAACAGCTTCAGAGAGACAAAGTCTATTAAGACCCAAGGCATGAAGCTTCGTACCAAAGCAGCAATTCTCACCTCTCTACCTGCAGCATTCCAGCTGTTGCTTTCCAGGGTGGAATTGGTACCATGGGCACAGGAATGAGTGATCATGATAATATAAGGGGAAATTTGGGGGTTTTTGCTCCCGTGGAGTGACTTTGTGGTGTTGTTTTGTATATACAGAGCTGATTTTGTAACACAGTTTTTCTAGTTTGCGTGCAGCCCACTTAGCAGCTTCTGGATTTTCCAGGTAGATGAGTGTGCTTGGATTTCAAAAATATTTGCATAAATTGTTCCTCTAACTCTTCCAAATACATATCTCAATAATTACACACACATTAGGAACACATATATATGTACATATATTAACAAATACATAGGTATTTTTATTTTCCTTTTAGAGGCACTGATTCCTATTTGAGAGCCTGATTCTGTATGCTGAATAAATAATAAATATCTCAAAATAACCATTGATCTTGCTCAGAGGTGTAAGGATGCAAACTGCTCTGTGGTACGATAAGGAAATAACTTAGCAGTGATAAAATGGCAAATTTTTAGAATGTGAAAGGACCCTTTTGGAGCACAGTAGTACCACCAGTGTCATCTGTAAAGGTGGATTTCCTGGGGCTGTTCCTTAGTAAACAACCTGGGTTTGCTGCAGTGGCAAAATGAGCTCTGGGGTGAAAAACACTGTGAGGTTTAGTGCTGTGCCACGAAGTCTTGAGCAAAATATTCCAGAGAAAAACCATTGCACAGGTGCAGGTCTGGGCAACGGAAAGAAGGTCTGCAAAGCGTTGGACTGGAAAGTGGATTCACCAACAATGGGACCTCAATAGGAAAGCAAAGAAAGAGTGTGGTCCTGAGCTCAGGGCTGGTTTCTGTGTGATCTCTGTCTGTGAGCTGTGCCTGAGTGTCAGCTGAGGTGCTTTCATCTTGTCACTGCAGAGATTATTCCAGAGCAGCCCCTGTCCCTGTGTGCAGGAGCTGATCTCATCCCAAAAGACCTCGTGGTGTTCCACTACCCAAGAGAGCAATTGATAGCAGTTGCTTGTTCGTAAGTGCTGGATGAACAGATCAGGTATTGAAATGTGGGAGATTTTATCACGAAAAGGGGTCACTTGTGTTAAATGTCAGTTATTTTTATTGCACATATTTAATAAATTACTTTAGCCAGTCTGGAGAGTACCTCTGCATTTTCCAGCTGCTACAATGGAAATCGGTGTGGGGGGGTATGAGGCCATGACTCCTGCAGCTCCTGGGGGTACCAGTGTGTGCTGTACCTGGACCTGTGTGAGTTGTACCTGTATGCATGTGATCCCTGCCTGTGTGACCTGTACCAGTGTGTGCTGTGCCTGTACCTGTATAAATTGTACCTGTACGTGTGCAAGCTGTACCTGGACCTGTGTAAGTTGTACCTGTATGCATGTGATCCCTGCCTGTGTGACCTGTACCAGTGTGTGCTGTGCCTGTACCTGTATAAATTGTACCTGTACGTGTGCAAGCTGTACCTGTGTGTGCTGTACCTTGATCTGTGTGCTGTGCCTGTGTAAGATGTACCTATGCGTGTGTGATGTACTTGTGTGTGCTGTACCTTGACCAGTGTGTGCTGTACCTGTTTAAGATGTACCTATGCGTGTGTGAGCTGTACCTGTGTGTGCTGTACCTGTACCTATGCGTGTGTGAGCTGTACCTGTGTGAGTTGTACCTATGTGAGCTGTACCTTGACCTGTGTGAGCTGTACCTGTGTGTGCTGTACCTTGACCTGTGTGAGCTGTGCAGCACCGCTGGGGCAGACGCGCTGCTCGGCGGCGGTGCAGTCCCGTGTTTTGCCCTAGTTTAAGACACCACTTGCTGCATCCAGGAGCAGCGCCCGGCCCCGTGCCGTGCCGTACCGCCGCTCTCCCGCCGCTGCGTTCCCGCGGCGGGGTCAGGGCGCGG
>VYZQ01020656.1:1137-15363 GCA_013400655.1 Mystacornis crossleyi
TTGCCTGATATTAGGCTCCCAAACCTATGTTTGGATATGAAATAATTAGCCACAATTTCAGAACTGACTGGACTGAGTTTGCTTAGTTCATACTTAATGAAACTACAGAAATGTATTGCTATTTTAATACATTTTTAAAATCTCCCATAGGATGTAAAGAATAATTTGGTTCTTTTCCCATGGGACTTAAAATCACTTGGTAATATTGTGCTGTCCACATTAATTCCCAGTAGTGAGATATTATTCCACGAGAAAAACAGCAGTTACATCTGACCATGTATTTTAAATGAGGGCAAAGAACAGAGCAAAGAAAAGTGTCAGCTCAGGCTCAGTGAATTCATGTGACATAGAAGCCTTCTTTTCTTTTTCATACGTGAAAAATCTAAGTTTGATTTCCTTAGGTATTTATTGTTGTTTTTTTCTGGCTTTAAATGTAATATTCCTGTTAGGATGTCATGTAAGAATCTTCATCTGTGCCATATTATGATAATCTGTTGTCTGCAAAATAAAGCAAAATGTCTAGCTGTCTCTGTAGCTATAAGGATGAGAAGATAGATGTAGAGACGCTCCAGCATACCACAAATTCTGCAGAACTGAGGAAAACAGAATTTGGATTTACAATACCAGTTGATTCCTGTTGACAGTGGGATTAGCTATTAGTTATATCCCTGCTACTGAATCAATATCACCGCCAGAAACTCTGCTTCCTATCTTCCCCATAGCCTAGCCTTTTTCCCATTTGCTATTACAGTCCTTTGAGTCCTGGATGAAACATTTTCTGTTGTCTTAGCTCAGTCTCTAATAACACATCACAGCTCCAACACACACAGTCAGCCACAAGTGGCAGTTTCTCAGCTCCAGCAAGGTGAGAACTGCATGAAGGCTAAATTACTTCTGTCCCAGAACTGACCTTCTTTGAGGTCAAGTTAAGCTCATTAAGAAGAGGGTGTTGGGAAGTCTGCGCTGCAGCCCTGCCTTTCAGCTGCACCTATCGCTGTAAACATGTTGAATATTTTTACTTCCAGAACTCTGCAGTTCTCTAACTAATGTACTGCTGGTGGGTTTCTCTTGGCCCAGTGGTGATGCTGGTGAACACAACTAACGAATCAGCCCAGTCTAATAAGCAGTGCCTGTGACTGTGTTCAGGAGACTGAGATTCTCTTCCGCATTCTGACCTGGGTTATGAGTTTGGGACCACAGCGCTCAGATTTGTGCCACTGCTTCAGCCTCCGCTCCAGCCACTGTCCCTACCCTGCACACTCTGCAGGGCAGGGCTGTCTCACACTGCTGTTTTACAGAGCCAAGCACAGATAAGGCCCTGGACACTTCTGTTCCGCACATGGCAATAATAAACCCACTGTCAGATAGATGGTTAAACCTCTGGGCAATGATTCTTTTCCTTTTCATATGTAAATGGTTTAATGAAATGGAAATACCTTACTTGCTTTACTCCAAACTAATGAATAGGGGTAGTGTCATCAGAAGCTTTTCCTTGCAATTTAAGGACCAAGAGACAAAAAAAGAAAAGAAAAGAAAAGAATCTGCTATTCATCCTCTCTCTTTGTTGAGTCAGCACCAGGATGGTTATTTTTAATAAAAAGATAGAAATATTTATGCCTGAAGGACTCAGGTTTGTTGAAGCTGGAGACCTGTGACAGAAAGAAATGTCTTTATTTTTCCTTCTATTCAGTATTTACATATAAAAAGCATCTACTTTGCATATAGTTTCTGTCATTGTCTCCAATTCAATAAGAGTGTATGCATAAAATTTACAGGAAAGAATGTTGAGGTATGTAATTGTTAATATTAAATATAATTTTAAAATATAATGTGATGTGTTATTACCAAAAGCAAAACCATACTCAAGAATGAAGACTCTCAGAAAACCAGTAAAGTGGCCTTAAATTAAGATCTAGTGAAAGACTACATTTTCTCTGCATCAATAAATTCTGTTGTAGGTTGGTGGACCTGCCACTGTGTGGGAGCTTGTGAGGCATGTGGGGGCTGTTGGTCACCTTAGCTGTGGGCTTCAGATTTGGGGGATAATAAGGTGCATTATTCATCATCCCTCTCTGCTTTCCATACTTTCTTGTGTCTTTCATCAGCACAAGCCTCTGTTTTTCAATTTAAAACATTTTTCAATTGAATTTCTCCTCAGCTCTGAGTATCAGCTGTACTCAAAAGATGTCAATTCTTCCACCTCATCCCTTTAAACAGCCAATTTTAATTTTTTCCCATCCATATGGGATGGGAAAATGCCGCCCAGGTTATCATCATCTTGCACATCACTCACTGCAGTCTCCTCTCCCTTCTGGGTTGCCTCCCTGTACCTGGTGTGCCAAGTAAAGCCTTTTCCAAGTGCTTCAAGAGATCCATAATGCAGCATAGTCAAGTAACACTGGAGTTCTGTAATCCCATCCTCCACATACCAGCTGTAGTTCCTCAGCACCGCTCTTCTGTCAGCAATTAAGGATTTCCTGGCACAGGTTAACAGCTTGATTATCTCTCCCCAGAGATGGATCAGAGCCAGGATAAAGATCTAATCTCAGGTGTTAGGAGTGGCAGTTACAAGGAATCTTAAATTTCCTAAAAACTTCAGAACTTTTTTAATTTAAAAAGTGATCCTAATGTTTTCCCAGCTCTTCTTCTCATTTCTCACCTAGTAGGAAATGAGTGACACAAGAAACATTTTTACACTCAAAGCTCTCTAATATAAATCAGATCATTACCATATGTCCTCAGGTTTCATTTTTTGGGTTTTTTTTTTTTTACAGAGTTGGTGTAGATCCAGATGAAGATTTGAAAGCTAAAGCTGCGAGCCAGGTATGTCAGGTTTTTGGACATACGTGCTGAATTAAAAAGTGTTCAATTTTTGGCAGATCATGGCTGCATCTGTAGAAATGAGACTCTGAGAACAATGCTTAATCCCTCAGAGTTAAAAAGAAGAATGTGTAATGTTCAATTCTAGTAGGTCAGGTTTACAAAAATATTTTTCAGTTATTTTTCACATGGAAGCCTAAGTACATTGTGAACTTGGAACCTTTAAAGGGGGCTCCTGAACAAGCTGCAGCTTTTCATCTGTGCCCTTCCCTTTTTTGTCATGCATGTATGGTGGAGTTTCAAATGCAGCACTGCCTGCAGCAGCAGGAGAAATCGGTCGGGAGTCAGTGCACAGAGACGTGACCTGTGGCTCAGCACGGGAAGAGGGACAGCAGTGGGACTGTGGAGAAGCTGCAGTACAGCTGACAAGCTGCCAAAGCAAAAAGCCACAAGTGCCTAATGCTGGTAGTACCATCCCATGCTCCCTTTCAGACTACCCAACTGGAACTGAAATTTGAATCATCCAACAATAATATAAATGTAGAAAATAAGTTGAGGAAGACATAAGATACTTTATTCATTGAAAATACATTTTATATATATCATTAGGCAGAATTTCAATATTTCTTATGTACTGATTATTCCTAACATTCACACATTTGCACATATCTGAAGGCACATAAGCTGAGTCTCAATTTTAATTGTAATTAGAAGAATTCAGGTGCCTAATTATCTTAATATTTTTTTTATAAGGAAGGAAAACCAATATTATTCACACTGACCATATCCTTCATTTTACAACCCAGTCACTATTAATAAAGGTTTAGCACAACACTTCATTGCACCATGGCAAGGTACTGTTTTGTTCTGAGTCTGAGGGGACTCATGGCTAAATTCACTTTTCTAAGCATCTTGGTAGGGATTCCTGCAATGCCTATGTCCGAATTCTGAACAAGGGCAGGACACAGAACCATAGTCTATTCTTGATTGCGGTATAGAAATACAGAATTGCAGAAAATTTCTACTTTTCAGCACTCATGAATTATCAAAGATCAGGGAATGCAGAATGCAGCATAAAATTGACTGAATGCATGTTTTGCAAAAAAAATTTTTCTTCAGAGGCCACTAGGCATCTAATTTTCTCATTCTTTTATTAAAAATGAAAATAATGTTTATTTACAACAGTAACACATCCAGTGTCCCAACTGTGCTCTGTGAATTAACACCTATCTCTGCTGACAAAACTCAGCAATACAACACAGAAGGTGTAAATAAATATTACACTTTTCATGCTCTATCATGCCCAGTTCAGCATTCCTTATAGTAGTATATTATACCTTGGAAAATAGTTTTGTTTTTCGGATTATTCTTCTCCCTTCCCCACTCCCATGGTATTTTATTTTTATTTGTCTGACATTTTTTTGTATTTGACATCTCAATCTTTTAGTAATTCAGACCTTTGCTGCATTCTCTGTAGCGCTCACTGTTTTAACTCAGTACCTATCATAGTCATTCAATTTAAGTCAGGTCATTTCTTCTAATTTTCTTTTTCACCTCATATCTCTCTCTCATTCCTCTTATTCACCAGTGTTTCTTTTTTCTTTCCTTTTATTTCTAAAACAATATTTTTATTTAGTTTACCTTTCATTACTTTTTATTTTCTTCCTATGTTACTGTGTCTTCACAGTGAAAGCAGTTGATTTCCCTACACATATATCCCTGCATAAATAACACGTCAGGTGCCAGTACCTCCCACTGCCAGTTAAAGCTCTTGGCCAGATGAGCTTTAAACCACGTGCCAACTCTCAGTGCTGTCAATTGAAGCTTCAGGGGAGATTGTACCAGAAATAAGAACTAAATATCTTCAAGAATAAAATGTTTAAAAGAGAGCAAAAATTAATGGAAAATAAGTCTCTAGGCTTCTCCCTGCTCAGACTACTCAGCCAGAATGGGGAAGCTACAAGGTCTGCTACTGAGATTTGCATTTACCTCCTCTGTGACCACTCTAACTACCAGGACACAGGTACCTTGCTGTGGAAACCTCTCAGTCCATGTCTCTAACCTAATACTTAGATTTTTTTTTTTTTAGGGGCAGAATAAGCCTTAAAGACCTTCCATCTCATGGGTACTAGGTCAGATGCAATACCAGCTATATGACTGCAAAATCCTTTTCCTTCCTTACCTCTTCACCTTTATCTCCCTTCTTTCCTTCCATTGCCTCCCACAAATTCAATTTTCTGCGAAGAGATTTGATTTATTCAACATTCTATGTACACAGTTGTTTCTAAACTTCTGATTATGTTCTATTTTGGGCTACCTGAACCAATAATTGTGGCAGTCAACTGGCAGCAAATTCCAGTTCAAACTGTAAGACCTGGCACCCAGAGCTCCTTCCCTAGAAAAGGTGTCGAACCTTTTTATGTGTAATAAACTCTGCACTTCACCATACCATGATCCATCGAAAGCATATCTCAGTTTCAATTCTTTCTTGCCACCCTTAAATTTATCATTAAATCATTCTCACAGAATAAGCATAAACAAAAGAAAGTAGCCTCATATTCATACCCATTTACTTACCAATGGACTGTCATAACTTATTTCTGAAAGAAATTACATAATACATACTAAAATAATATATATTATTGTATAGAAAATGGTATGTAAAAACAAACCACTTTGCTGCATATCATGTACATTCAGTGTATAAACACCAAAAGCTAACTCTGAAAAGTACAATGCAGGATACATCATCACTAAGCAGAGTTACAAATTTGGTCCATTTTAAAAAGGCAAAAGCTTTATGGCAGTGAGCTATTTAACTAAATTCTCATAAAGAAAGACAGTCAATAGAATATTTCATTCAGATGGCTTATGTATCTCAAATTCTGCTGTTAGTCTCAGCTGAAACACGGTAAGAATATATTTTCTACAAGCAGTTCAGAAAAAATGTTGTAGATATGCTACTGATCTCAGGAAAAAACTAAATAGCCTGCAAAATTCTTATTAAGATCATCTCTGTCAAACTAATCTGCATAGTTTATTTAACTGTCCCTACATCTTTGTAAATGTAATAAGGAATTTAGTTACACTGTTCTCATCAGTTTCATCTGCCAGCTGGTTGGTGAATTTATTCCAAGGACTAATGAGAGTAATCTCCATATGGGCAATTCCCATATGGAAGAAGAGATATGAGAAACTTTGGCATTTTCACTTCCCAGAGAGGAAAGTGTGTGGAAGAGGTAGAGCACTGTCTCCCCTACTTTTACCTCTCTGAATTGTAGGGAAAGTGAAAAGTTACTTTTTAAAATCATAGGATCCAAGGATCTTCAAGAGCCCTAAAACATTCACACCAGCATCTCCTGTCATCCCTTGTACTGTTTATGCAGGAGCTGCGCTCCAGATTACCACCCAGATTCCCTCTACTGCAAAAGCTGATAACACAACACAGATTTCATAGACAAAAGGAGCAAGGTGTCATGTCAAACTAGAAATAAAACGTCCAGGTTAGGACCAGAAAACCCTTGGGAGATTATACTTTTGTGTAGGCTTCTTTGTCTACTGCTTTCATACAGGAACAATTCATGTTCCCAAATGAAGGAAACCTGTTCCTTTAAGAGAAAGTTGGAGGTACAAAGAGTTTGGAAAGAGGAATCAGCCAACAACACTTTGGCTTCTGAAAACATTACGATACAAAGGACACGGGCCATTTACAGAGCTCCCTATGCTTTTAACAAGCCTTCCTCTGCATCCCACATGAGTAGCCCATTCCACAATATGTTTACTTCCATGCCTGTCCTTCTCTTCCTCATTTTTACCCCTGTGAGCTCAAGTCCTTCACTCTCCTTTATTCAGTGTTCTTGTTCTGACCTTACACAGACTTTACCTACAATCACACTTCCTGCTTAAATGTTTCAACACTCTTCTCAATCTTTATCTTGCCAAAATTCACTATTACGTGTTTAGAGTTTAGAAGAGTGTTCTGATGCTTGGTTAGGGATTAGTACCATCTTCTTTCCCCCTCCAGCTTTCCCAGTTACTGGGAAGAGTTGCTAAAATACTCAATTCAGTTCAAAAGGAAACGGACCCCAAGAATAATATTTGCTTTATTTGGTGCATTTACATGTTCATTAAATTATTTATTTCGTTTACCTTTTATTTCTTTTTATTTTCTTCCTATGTTCCTGTGTCTTCACAGTGAAAGCAGTTGATTTCCCTACACATATATCCCTGCATAAATAACACGTCAGGTGCCAGTACCTCCCACTGCCAGTTAAAGCTCTTGGCCACATTAGCAAAATCAAAACAGCTACAGCATGGATTCTGTCTAACCTTATTCAAAACTCAATGAAGTCAATATTCCCATTGTTCCAAAATTCCCATGAACAGGTTGCCTTGGAACTAGACCTTACACTTTTGAGGCCCAGACCACTGACATTATTATCATCAGCCAATTTATATATATCATGAGTTTATATTAGCCTATAATAAGATATTATATTCTAAGATATTATTAGATTAAAACATGAAAATTAACAGATTAATTGGTTTAAAACTGCATAAGGAAAAATATTCTCATTAAAAACAACCTAACTTGCCACAAAACACAAACAAGACAACAGTTGAGCATCCTTAGAGAACTGGCCATCCCATTCCTAATTTCATGCTGCTAGTAATTCTTCCACTAATACTGATGTGATGCCTAGAGTATGACCAAACTGGCTGTTTTAGTACAGATGACTGTTCCTAATGTATTATTCCAAATTATGACCCTGAGGAAAAGGATAGTCCACCACTTCACCTGTGCAGCATGTCACAGACTGAGCTTGCAGAATGAAAAGGGTATTTTGAGCCTTGTCAATTCAACTCATGTTCCCCTCCCTCCACCTTGGAAAGAAGCACAGAAAAGAGTTTCCTGGTTATTAGAATATCTCAATCCCTTTGGGAATGACATTTTGTTAGACATACACAAACAGCCTCTGATCTTGTAGGAGTAAACTGAAGTAATCCCACAAGGGCAATTAAATCAAAATATCATTTTATTGATCTCAGAGTACACAGCTTCTCAACTGCTTAAAAAAATTGAAATCATTAATTAAAGTAAATGCTACATTCTTCCAATGAGTGCAGCAATGAGAAATGTGCTGTATGAGCCAATTTTCTCCTGAACTGATTCACGGGGATGACATTTGTACAACAGCAAGGCTTTGTTTGTTAAATTTTTTTAAAAGTACAGTTAATTGTAATTTGGCCTGACACGTATTTTTAATATTGGAACTCCGTGTTTTACTTATTTTATAAAAATAGTTCTCACTTCATTCATTTGTTTATTTTGCAGAGTGCATCTAACTTGGATAAAAATACAACCAAATCTGAGAGTGCGTGGTTGTTCAGAATATGGTATGGCTTTGACCACAAGTATCCTTTTCTGTTATAAGCCATGAATGTGTGTTGCATTAAAATTCACCTTCAAAATATTTATGAATCAAAAATTATTATACTTTTAAAAATGAAAAGTGTAATCCATTTTAATGTGTTTAGTAAGGAGAAGAAGGCAGCGGAAGGTCCAGCCATGACCAAGGCTACAAGGAGAGGGAACAAGTCAAGGAGCTACAGTAGTACATAGACAATACGTTTAAATTAATTAACCTTCTTAAATTCATGGATAAAACTAATCCAATAACTTTTTAGATAGGTGTAGATTCTGTGTTTGGGCAACCAGGAGGTTGGAGCCAGAAGCAAATGCCTGCTGCCTGCCCATATGCTCAGAAAGCAGTAGCTACCTAGGAAAAAAATAGCACAACACTGGTTTACCCACACCTCTAAAAAACAGAGAAAGAGGACTCCATTATGAAAAGCTCCTCGGACTTTCCTGAAGTTCATGCTTCCTGTTTCCTGGATTCCTAAGCCTTTGTGCTTTTATTCACGTTCCTACTGAGCCATGTGTAGTAGAGGTCTTGAATATGGGTGTCTGATGGTTTATTCCAGGAAGTCTGGCTTCCACGTCTTTTGCATTTCAAGAAAATATTTTAAGTGATAAAAGAACATCTTGCCTAAGCTAAGGCAGAACATAGAGTCTGACACTAATGCCTGTGCAGAAATTGTAAAAGCTACCATTCTAATTTATTGTCATTTTAAACTGGCTCTGCACAGGCTTTGCACAGCAGCCAGTGAGATCCCACAGTAACAACACCCTAAGCCTTTAACAGAGACATACAGCGAATGTAAGAGAAGCCCACCTGCTGATTTCTGTGCATCCCGGCTCGGGAGCTGAACAGGCAAAGCCCTGCCAATATTGTCTCCATTATCCAATAGCACATCTAGTGGTCCATCACCCTGCACTACTGAGCAGAAATTAATGTTCAGACTGCATATATGTTTTTCCTGATACCAGCTGCAGCAAGCTAGAATGAAATATTTCAGCTGATAAAATGTAATTCTTTGGGAATACAGCTTCCTTGGAGAGTTCGACTGAAGTTACTCTTCAAAGAGACTTTTGATGGAAAAAACATCTTTTTGGTTAAAAATGAATGTTTTGCCTTAATTCATCTACTCGATCAGTTTTAAAGGCCAAAAAGCACTTAGCATTAAAATGTTTCCCTCAGATAGTTCTTCAAGAGTATACAGAAATAGTAGGTAAATGTTACATGAAGTGAAAAAATATGTTTAAATGTTAAAGGTGAGTACCAACACGACTGGCTTTAACCACCCCTTTTCCAGAAGAAATAGCCTGTGGTTGTGTATATATGTGTATACTCTGGACACTATAAGTCAGAAGAACAGGTGAATGGGGTGAGGGGAAGGGGGAAGATTTCCTCTGAAGAAAAAAAGAGAGCAAGCAAAAAATGTGGAAGGCAGGAGCAGGACAGAAGCATGGGTCAAAGACACAAAAGAGAAAAAGGGTAGAGATACAAAACAAGGAACAGAGGAAGAAGAGGGAAAGAGAAATTCATATAAAAAAGTTAGACAGCAGTACATGCAAAATGAAAAGTCTGTAGAAGGCACCAGAAGCACCACTTCTCAGAGATTATCTGTATGGTAGAGATCTTGAATATGGGTGCCTGATGCTTTATTCTAGAAATTCTTGTTTCTATGTCCTTTGCATTTCAAGGAAATATTTTAAGTGCTTTTAAAAAATAGTATTTTCTGAAGAACACATTTATTCATGTGTCATGGGTTGGCTAAACCATTACATCATGTCAGTCCCATTACCAGTCAAGTCATAATCTTTCTTTAGAATTCAGATGTTCAGAGATTATAGCTGTGCCATTACCCTAAAATATATATTTATTAAAAATAATACATCTACATTTCACTAATCTTGAAAATGTATGCCCATATTCCTACATGGAATGATGGTTCAACCCACTAATGCTGTGAGTCACAGCTCTAAGCTTTTCTTTGGTATGACTATTTCTGAAAGACATTCTTTTCAAGGAGAGAAAAATTATCCACCCAAACTTTCTTTTGCCTTTCCCTTCCTACTGTTATAAAGCTGTGTTGCTAAATTTAGAAGAAATTGTCATGTAGCATAATAGTTGTCCCCAGTACAAGATTGCAGAGAGGATTATGATAAAGGATTCAAAGAAAAATACAGCAAACTAATAATCTATCTGTTCATATACTTCGAAAGCATAAAGACTCTGACATTTCTATAGTTTGACATTTGCTCTTAGGCTTTAACACAAATCTACCCACTCTTCTGGCAATAACATCTCTTATGCCCATTTATTTCACAGGAGGGAAGCAAGAGGGAGGAAATATCGCTAAGGAAATCAAAAAGTTGTGCAGTTCCTTGCTGTCATTATGAATGATTTCCAATTAGTTCAGCGATCTTAGGTAAAGGAAACATGCCATGCTAGGGTAGAATGATGCAAAGAATCCCTGCAATTCTGTTTGAGAATCAAATTTTATTTTTATTCTGAAAGACACACCAGGAGCCTGATCCAGAGCCAAATGGGTTCAATGAGGATTATTTTCTTTCAGCAAAAGTCTCTGAATCAGATATTGACACCTAGGAAAAACATATCATTCTCTAAAATCTAGGCTAAGAAATGTTAATATTGAAATAATAAAAATTAAAAACAGATCATTTTAGTACTCAGTTGTCCTTCTGGATTTCCACTGCAATAATTTAAACAAGGAAAATACAAAATAAAGTACTTGCATCTGACAGGGGGCAATTTCTAGTGAGTCTATGTCGACTTTTGTTTTTACAGCCTACAATGAATTACACCATTTGAAGCCATAATATCACACTAAAGGCTAATGGGAAAGCAAGGGAATAAACAAAGGTTTTACAAGAGTTTATCAGGGAAAAGAGACATCACAGATTTATAATCCAGCACTATATACATATCTTCAAACTGTTATGTTTTTTCAAAGCAGATGTAGGCAAGTTTAGCTAATGAATGAGTAGGTGGAAATTTAATTCTGCAAGGTCAAGAGCCTGTATGTATATGGGCAGAGCTCAGAAAAACGGCAAGCAAAATTTTCCAGTTCCACAGCATTCCCAAAAAAGTTTTAACTTTGCACCCAGCTAAGAGGAATTTGCTTTTAACTCTGCTCAGTCCCAGCCTCTCTACTTGCTCCCTCTAGCAAATATTGCTTGGTTTTGCCTGCGTAGTCCTAAGAAATTGTGTACCTGACTAGAGCTGGAATTCCTCCTCTACACAGGCCTGGAATCACAGTTACAATTCTAAAAATGAAGGAAAATCTGTGTAATAAAAGTGTCTTGCAAGCAACCTTCACCTGGTTTTCCAGCTACTCTAAACTCTGCAATCACTTCTGGCTTATTATGATTTTATATAGGGCTCTTCATCCACTAAGGATTAGTTCTCTCCCAGAATTCATGTAATTCTTGCTCTTGCTAGCTGTTCTGTAGCATCCATCAGGAAGACAACAACACTTTTCTCCCAGGTTACCATGCTCTATAGTGAGAAGAGAAAGGAGGACTTGGGATTGCTGCACTAAAACACAAAAGTGCAAAATTAATGGAAATTGAAGATGAGAAAAGGGGAGTGCAATGCATGCACGAAGATATTTCTGCATATAAATGTTCACCATCTTCGAAAGGAGAAGCCTACCATGTGCTGTGGGTCACATACTTCAATAGTACACACTGGAACTTTCACTGAGAAAAACATAGTTGGTGCCTAACAGGAAAACGTGCAAGATTAAAACAGAGGAAAGCCAGAAGGGAAGGAAGAGGGACAAAGACATCAAATGCATGGTAAGTTTCTTTAAATACTTTGTAAGTGTTAAATTGCAAGACAGGTTTTGGACCCACCTGCGGTAAAGTCTAACCAGCTTTTTGTGGCAAAGGAGTGAGGATGGCATTGCACGTGATGCGGCCTTTCAAGACTAATGTGACCAGCGTACTCAGGCTGCCTAACTCTGGCATGTGAGGGGCCAAAGGGAGGCAGGAGAGGTACTGTGCTTGTTGTTAGCTGGTTGGGATGGCTTCTAGGAGTATTGCAAGAACAGGCCTCCTGCACCTTGATACTGCTCCAAGCTACCAAAGAGCAACGTAGCTGTCTAACTTTGCACAAAACTCTGCATTTTGAGTGGCTGACACACATTGATACCAGGAGAGCAGGGGGAGGAGAGCTTTCTCCTTCTTTACAGATTTCTTTTCAATCTGAGGAACTAACACTAAGTTACGCTGAATAGAAGCAGGTGTCTGGGACAGAGTGAGACAATTCTCCATAAAGCAGCTCCTAAAAGTGTTTCCGCTTAAACTGCAGTTATCCATCATTCAGATTCATGCCTTTCAGTTTGTTTTCTTAAAAAAAAAAAAAAAAAAGAAAGAAAGCTGTTTATATCCTTTGCACTAACCTGAAATCAATCAGCCAAAAGGAATTGCATTATTCGTAGACTTCAAAAGTTTATCTTCCTTATCAGAGCACCTATCATTTTATTTCTCCTGTGCTTTGTTTGTGGATAAAACAGACATAATGGATGCCTATTGAGCAAGATAAGTACTATTCTGTGCCTGGGAGAAAATGGAAAAGCTACTAAAAGCAAAAGTGCATTCTAGGGTGAACTGACAATCAAAGACAAACTCAGCATTTTGTGGTCTTTTCAGCTGAATTTTCCTTCTGGGCTGACTTGTCACTCTCATGTTAGACACAGACATCTTTGGTAGGAAAAGGCAAGGAAGAGCCTGTAAGCATACATGTGCACACTATTTTCTTTTACCTGTTGGAGAGCTACAAGTTTCTTAGTTACCAATATTCTGATTTATTCTTCTTTTAGTACTTCGGTGAAAACAGCAAAATAACACATAAGGTCCTAGTTTTGGACCAGAAGCTTATTTTGCTACACAGTTGTCAAATATAGAAAAGAATTTTATCTGAGAGACAATTCAGTCCAATCGTGAACCAAAGCAGCAGTAGATAACACAGTTCAAGCCAAGCCAGGTACCACGGAAGCACAACTGCAGAATCTGCTGGCAGGAAACGTAACCAGCATAGCATAGATGCACCAAGAGAGCCCAAGGATCAGTTTTGCAGGTGTTAAAAGCAGATCATCATAAAAGCTGAGGAAAGCCCAAAGCACAGTAAATGAATTATAGTGGATCTCATAAGATGAGCATGACAAAAGCAGCTGACTGTATCACAAGCTCCCTCCAATAGTGCAAACTTAAGCAGTACTGGGAGGGTCCCCAAAAGGTATTTTATCATTAGAAACAATTGCCTGAACTTGGTTCAAAGCTCATTCCCAAAACACATTTTCAAGTACATGATCTAGAAAAATTCATTGTTCTTTCTACAGCACAGATAATCAGTATTGCTGATTTGGTGCTGTTTCCTGACCCTTTCAAGGACACACGTTTGTTGAAACTTTGCAAATTAACCTAATAAATGGCTAATAATTAACCAGAATAATAAGTAACCTCAGTTTTTCCTCCATTCCCAGAAAGAAACCTAGAAAAATAATACTCAAAGAATTCCACACTGAGTAAGCAAGTAAAATCATTCTCAACTGTAAAGTTTCACTCATATCAATTCTTTGAAAGTCTCATTCATGTCCAGGTATTTTTTAACAATGATAAATTACTAAGCATGACTTAAATAACAAGTATGAATGCAACATTAAATACAAAGTGTTAAATGAAAAATCTCTGGTTCTTTTACAATATTTGACATATGATCCTTTTCACACTTACCTTGCATGGAGACACACAAAGATTATTCGTGATTATTTCTTGATATTTTATCACAAAATATAAATGTTTAAACCCACCCTTTCCTCACCACAATTCTGGAATAAGGGAGTTTCAGGTATTTTGTTTCCACAAAATATAATCCAAAGGAAATAAAGCTTGAATTTTTACTATTTAGATCTTTCATTCTGACACTAAGATTCAGGACATTACAGAAAGGTCTTGTTGCAGTGGGGTGGCTG
>VYZQ01020659.1:0-10685 GCA_013400655.1 Mystacornis crossleyi
GCCCCTGGGCTGAGAGGTGGCGGGGAGGGCTGGGGGAGGAAAGGCAGGGATTCTTCCTGGCTGTTCTGATTTGGGACCACCGTGGGATCCTCCTGGAGGCACCTTGGAGCAGGGAGGGATCCTCCTGGAGCCACATCCCGAGGTTTTAATGCCCAACAACTTCACACACAACTGGGGAAAACGTTCATAATTATATATAATTTTATATCTATATAAAAATATAGAATGTATCTAATTAAAATTCCTAATTATCATAACTCCCTTCCATCCCAACGGGAGCATTTGCCTGCAGGCCTCGTTCCTGCAGCTGGGACACAAACACAGACAAGGCACCATTCGCTGCCACAGAATATTTTTAGCAGGTCATCCATTGCTCCAGAATTTCTGCTTTCCCACGAGACGTGGAAAGCTGGTTTTCCCCTCACATCCAATTTATTTCTTTGGAATTCAGACCAAGCCGAGCGCTCTCCACATGGGGACAGCCTGAGCGTCACTGGAGGTGGCTTCCCTACGGATGAGGGCACTGGGGGTCATATTTTCCTTCTCCTCACACCCGGCCCCTTTGATTTGACCGAATTTTGTGGGTTTAGCTCCAAGGCACAGGGGAAGAAAGTCCTCGCTGCCCATCCAGTTTGGAATTGTGGCTCTGCTCTGCTGGTGTTGCGCTCATCCGAGGGGGTTCATGGCATTCCCTGCCATCCCAAAGCGCCTGGATTTATCCTGGATCCAAAGCTGGGGCTGATGCGGCTCAGCTCTGCCCGTGCCATGCTGGGTCTGGCCTAACGAGCCTGGCCTAACGAGCCTGGGCAGCGCTCGCTCCATGTGGAGCTGGTCCCGCTCCGTAGGAAATTCCCGGGAATCACGTCCCAGTGGAAATTCACTGGAATGGCGTTTTTAATATGCAGCCGAGGTGCTCAGGGTTTAGAGAGTGATTAAACAGGAAGTGCAGCGGGAAAATCGAGTCATTCCTACTGACCCCTCCCTCCAGAAGCCCTCCTGGCTACGGATCCGGGCCTGTGGGGACGAGCAGCATCTCCAGCAGAGCTCTGCTCCTTGGAAAATGGGAAGGAGTCTTGCAAAAGTGCTTTCTTTTCTTCTGGAATAGCTGAGCAGAGCTGGATTGATGAGGGAATGACAGCTCCTGCCTCAGTGCTGTAGCCAGAGGGATCCACGTGGGATGGACGGGATCCTGTGCGTGATGGGAAGTTTTTAATGAATTCCTGATTGGCCCTCCCTACTACAGCTCCTCCATCCCGTTTGATTTTAATTCCAGGTCTCAATTAGCTCTTAGTCCAAGGTAACTGGAAAACGAGCTGGGATGAGGAATTCCATGGGAGCTGCCCACACATCTCCAGACTTCAGTGGAGCAGCCCCGTGGCGTGGAGATGGTTTTTCACCACAAGCTGGGCAGATTTGGTCCTGTTTTATCGGGAATAATTCTACCAGAGCCCTTGGCCATGAGTAGAGAGTTTAATTATAATAAAAAACCCTGGAACATCCCTACTCCGTGTGCATCTGGAATTAGGGAAGCCAGGGAAGTGGCTGCTCATAAATCAGAGGGAGAAGCTGCTGGGCCCCTCTGGTTTTCCCCGTCCCAGCATCAACCTGTGGGATTTTGCACTTTTGGGAAGTGTCCTTGCTTGTGTGGGAGAGAGTATCCTGATTCCATGATTCCTAAATCCTTGCTTTTAGACATAACAATGAACAGCCTGCAGGAAAAGGGCTGGATAACCCCACTGGAAGTAATTTATTAACAAAAGTCCTTCCTCTGGAATTCCTTTAAGCTCTGCGTGGCTTTTTCTGCTGCCAAATTCACTTTGTGCTGTTGAAAATTAATTTTAGGGTTTTTTTCCCCTTATCAAGATTGTTATTTTCCACTTGGCAAATCCTGAGGTTTATCCGTTATCCCTAATGGAGCCTGAAATTCTGATGGGTTTTTTTTTCTTCCCCTGTTCATTTATCTCAGATGTTCATCACGATTAAAACATCAGCTCATTCCTTGGATCTGGAGGATTTTAGGGAATATTAACAAGGAGCTGACGGGCTGGTTGAGCTGCCCAAGTCCCAGAGCTCTTCCCTGCTGTCACCTTCCCGCTCCTTGGGAAAGAAATCGTGGAATGGTTTGGGTTGGACCTTAAAGATCATCCAACAGGCAGGTGTTTGATTAAGTTGGATCAAAGTGTTCCTGGGAATCCTTCAGACCCTTGGAATGATGCTGATGGAGGTCCCATCGGTGCACACGGGATAATTCATCCTTGGGATTTGGGAAAATACTCCTCCCGCTCTCCTAAACCTCCAGCTCCATCCTTTATCCCTATAAAACCTGGAGTTGGGATTTTCGGACACTTTGCTGCTCCATGCCCTGGCCCCAGCTGTGCCACCTCTCCAACTCCTGGATCAGCCAGATTCCGGGAGTATTTCCATAGATAAACAGCCAACCTTCAGCACTTTTCTGTCATTTTTGTAAGGATCCATTCAAAAACATAGGGATAGACCTCAGCATTCCTGGCGGGACAGCTCCCTGCCTCCAGCTCCGTGACCTGAGCAGGATCCCCTGGAGATGCATCCTGTGACCACCAGAGCTGACAGTGGATTTTCTGGGAGCAGGATGGGAGCTTTAAACCTCTTCCCTTCCCTCCGTCCGTAAATGATCCCGGTCCTTTTATCCATATTATCCCTCGTGGAGGGCTTTGTTCCTGGCACCCCGCTCCATAAGGATTTCCCTCCCAAACAACCCTGGAGCAGATTTTCGGATAAATCCCGAAAACCGTGTCCCTGCTCCAATTTCCCTGTGCCCTGGAACACTTTTGGGAAGCCTAAGGAAGGCCATGCCCAGAGCTACCTGTGGTGTCCAGGACAGTTGGCATTGGCTGCTTCCCATTCCGAGGAATCTCTGGAAGTGGGGGCAGAGCCTGGAGCACCTGGAGTAAACCTCAGCAGCTGAGCTGAGTCCTGGGCCCATGGAATTCACCCAGGAATCGCCACGGGATCTGTGGGGTGATTTGCAAGCCCAACATGATCCATGAGAAGTTAAAATCCCGGGATTTCTCCGCAGCAACGGCTGGGATTCATCCTTTGCAAGGTGAGCATTCACCATGCCTACAAAGGCAATTTATTCCGGGCGGTTCTTCCCACGTTCCTTCACCTGGCTCATTTTTCCCATTCCATCGGCGCCCACATCCGAGGAAATAAAAAATTTTGTGGAGGCTCCAGCAAATCCTTCATGCCAGGACAGCCGGGAGAGGCACAAAACCGAGGGCTGGGATGGCTTGGGAACACGGAGAGGGACTCTCCCAGCTGGGAGCTGCATCCCAGGGATAATGAGGGACCAGGGTGTCCCATCCATGGGGGAGCGCTGGATTCTCCGGGATCCCTGCCACGCTGCAGGGTCACCCCTCCTCCTGCAGGACAAGGGATGCTCCGACCCTCCCTGCAGGGATTTCCTGGCACAAGGCTCATTTCCCTGGGTGGGAAAAGAGCCGTTCATCCACGGAGAGCACGCAGACCCGTTTATCCCTTGAGGGAATGAGTCCTGGAGAGGGAATTTCTCCGTACCCCTTTAGAGCCCTTGGCTGCCTCACTCCTCACCACCCCATAGCCATCCAGGGTCCTTGTCCTTAATCACAGGCCCCGAAAAGCTGGAATCATGTCTCATGGATTCCCTTTGATCCTCAAAAAGCAGCTCCACGCTCTTTCAGCCTAGGTTTGGTGGATTTTTATTCCTTTTTCTCCTCGGAAAATCCTTTCTAGCTGAAATTATTCCCTGCTTGTAAAGTGTCCCATTATAGCTCTCGGGGCAGGAGGAGATTAATGTCAGCTCCCATTTGTGCATCCCTATGGATCAGAAAGGTCCTTTGTAATTCCCTGGTCTTTTGCGGGGAGTGGGATTAAAAGTTTGCTCTTCCAAAAAAGTCCCCCATTGTCGCTTCCCAGGTTCCGGCTTTTAGGGAAATTCCCTTTGCCATAAAAAGTGATTTATTCCCCTTGGCCTGCTGCGAGGCAGCTGAAGCGGGTGATCCCTGCCAGACCCATGAAATTATTCCCAAAGTTATATTGTGGTTATGAAAGCAGGAGTTTCGGGATTTGCTGGGAAAGCCTGGTTCCCGAGGCCGGGAGGAAGCTCCCCAGCAGGACCCATGTGCAAGCAATAAGGAGAGGAATGCTCTTGGAAAAGGCAGCTTGGAGGATTTTGCTTTGGCATCCTTTGGGTGGCCTGGGAAGGGTGGGAAGCGCCGGGTGTGGGGCTCCGGCTCTGCTCCGGCCGGGAAAGGGGAGGTTTGTGGTGCGGTACCAGGACACTCCGGCTCCTTCCCGCCCCTCAGGAGGAAAACAAGCAGCTCCTCATTTCCCTCTGGGCCCGTGCTCCGATGGAATGGGAATGTGCAGTGGGACAGCTCTCCCGCAAACCCTCTCTTGAGAAAACCCTGCTCACTTCCCAAATCCCTGATTCCAGATCAGCCTTGGTACCAGTGCTGGGATCATCCCAGCTGGAAAATTGCTGCCAGCACCTCCTGCTTCCCCACCCCTCTGGATGCTGCTGGAGGAAAACCTCCAGCTCCTCATTTCCCTCTGAGCCCATGTTCCCATGGAATGGGAATGTGGAGTGGGACAGCTCTCCTGCAAACCCTTCTCTTGGGAAAATCCTGCTCACTCCCCACTCTGAGTCTGCCTCAGTACCAATCCTTGGGATCATCCCAGTTGGAAAATTGCTGCCTGCATCTTCTGTTTTCCCACCAGACCTGTACAGTTTTACTTTCAGCATCCGGCACTGATTTCTGTGGGAATTCCAGCTTGGAGTCACTCCCTTTGCTGCAAGGATGATCCCAGATAACGCCAACAACTGGCTCGAAGAAATCCAAGCAGGAAAGAATGACCCAAATCCAAGGAATAGTCTGAAAATTTGGATGTTGGTCTGACCGTCCTCAGCTGGATGAGTTCCTACTTCCTCACGTCCTTTGGAATGCTGGGCAGAGCTGGGAGCAGGCAGGAGATGCCTGGAACAGGACAATGTGGAATCAGGAGAAGCCCGTGATCCTGGAATTTTGGGACCCATGGCAGCAACATCAATGAGAAAACCTCGGGAAGGAGACCTGGCTTAGATGAAGCCTTGATTAAAATAAGGAGGAAACTCTGCTGGTGGTGTCCTGAATTTTTTTTCCCCTCCCTGGATCCTGGATTTCCATCTCTCCGAGGTTAATGGCATTTTTGGCTCCTTTGTTTCTGTGTAGAGAGGGTCTTCTATTCCCTGTGGTTTTTGGCCAGTAACTGGAGGATTGGGGCTGCAAAATGTCATGGATTTGGAGCTGGGTTTGGAAAGAATGCTCCAGAGAGGGAAGGAGAAAGAGAAGGAAGAAGAGAAGGAAGAGAAGAAACGGAAGGAGGAAGTAAAGGAGAAGGATGAGGAGGAAATTGAGAAGGATGAGGAGATGGAGAAGGAGAAGGAGAAAAGGAGAAGAAGGAGAAGGAGGAGAAGGAGGAGAGGGAGGTGCAGGAGGAGAAGGAGGAGAAGGAGAAGGAGGAGAAGGAGGAGAGGGAGGTGCAGGAGGAGAAGGAGGAGAAGGAGAAGGAGGAGAAGGAGGAGAGGGAGGTGCAGGAGGAGAAGGAGGAGAAGGAGAAGGAGGAGAAGGAGGAGAGGGAGGTGCAGGAGGAGAAGGAGGAGAAGGAGAAAGGATCTCCCAGAGATGTCTGGGCAGTGAGGGGTTCTCCTTCCTCCTCCCCCAACACAATTCCCAGACCTCTCCCCAGGGCCCTCCCCAGGCCTCGGAGGGGCTGGATTCCCCCTCTGGATGCATCCACCTGGGAATTGGCACCGTGGGGTACGAGGGGGATTCAGGCAGTCCCAGGGGCTCCCACAAGCCCAGCCCTTGCTGGGGACCTGCCCTTGATTTCCTCCTCTGAGCATTCCGTGTGCTCACAGGAACGGGAACCAGGGTTGTTAATTTGTGAAGAGGGACTTGGGAACAAAGCTTGGACTCATCCCTGCGTAGGGAACAACTCCACAAGGAGCAGAGATCGGGAAAATCAGCCCCAGCCTGGTCACAGAACAGCTCTGCTGGTTTTTCGTCTCTTTTTTTTTTTTTCCGGTCCTTTTTTAAATTGCAAATCTCTCCAGTCCTGAGCCTTCAAACAATTCCGCGTCTCCTTCCATCTTTTTGCGTATTTCAAGGGATAATGGATAATCGCTCTGATATTTGGAGGTGGAAACTGGGATTGCAGCTGGGGACACGCAGGGAGAGGGGGGAGCTGACAGCCCCTTATCGCCCAGCCATCCGTATCTCTGCAAATATCAAATAAAAACAGGGGAAAAAAATTATTCCAACTCCGCCAGCAGCCCTCATCCCAAAATACAGCAAATTCCTTTGTTACAGCTTCCCTGCAATTCCTGGTGGCGCTTGAATTCCGTGCAATAACATTGTGGCAAAGACTCCGATTGAAAAATTGGGGGGGTAGGGGAAGAAAAATGTCCAGAAATCATGGACGCAGATTATTCTCCTGAGCTGTTTTCCAAAGGCTGCTCGGGATGTGACTGCCCGGGCTGGCATTAGGAACACTCGCTGCTCGCTCGAAAGCCGGGAGAAGAATTCCAGTTGTTATGGCCATCTCCAGAGATGCTTCAGATTATCCCAAATGACTCCGCAGACAGAGGAATCCGAGGATATTTGCTGTAATATCAGAGCTGTGGGAGGAGCCCGTTCCCGTTTTCTACCCCCAGTTGGAAATACGAGGAAAATACAAATTGAGACCGTATTTATTAAAGTGGCTTCCCCCCGCCTCTCCCTTGGCTCCTTGGATCCCTTTTCCTGCTCACCAAAGGAGCTGGGAGGGCTCATCCTGGGGAAAAGGAGGATCAGGGGCACCTTATCCCTCTTTCCTGGTGTCTCCAAGCAAACTCATCCCCGAAAAGCCAAGGGGAACATTGATAAAGCTCAATATTAATGCCCGTCATGCCAGGAATCCACGGAAAATTCACCCCTCATCTCCTTAACCCGCCGGAAAAAACTGTCAGAGGCGTTTGGGATAGGAGGATCTGAGGGAATGGCGTGTTTTAATTTGAACAAGGAAGAATCCTGAGGCCAGGGAAAAAAAAGGAAAAGTCGGGAGGATTGCACATGGAATAGCTCATTATGGAAGCGTCGTAGAGTCATTATTTTAAATAAGTGCATCTCATTCCAGAGGCTGGGATGGGGAGCGGGATGGATGCCGTGTCGGATGGATTTGCATTGTTATTTATTCATGAGCTCTAAAAGGATCATTATTTCTGACGGACAGCTGCTGTCAAAAGATTTATGGAGGGGAGCTCGTGCTTTCCCATAATAATCATTAATCAATAAACATCGGGAAACGGCGCTGGAAATTCCGTGTTTCCAGGATACACGAGTACCTCTAATTGGGAGCAGGTTTCCATTTGGGAGAGGAGATCCTTTTCCCATTCCCTCTAATTGCACACAAGCTGAGGTGGCAGGCGAGCCCCCACCGTGGCTTTATCCCAAAAAACCTGAGATCCTCGGAAGCGCCCACGGCCAGGTTTGGAGCAGGCTGGGATAGTGGAAGGTGTCCCGTGGATTTGCTCACGGAGGTGATTTCTTTTCCCAAGAATTCCCTTGTTATTCCTCAGATTCAGGCTTGGAAGGCCCCAAGCGAAGCTTCCAAGTGGAATTTGCCGCAGGGATTTGGAGCCCATCCTGTCTCCTGTCCCAAATTCCTCCTCCTTCCCGAGGGCTGGCCAAGGATTCCCAGCTGTGCCAAAGGGCATCAGCCCCGCTTTCCCTGGGAATCCAGGAATTATTCCGCTGCTCAGCACTGCTCCTTCTTTTCCGGCTCCTCTCGGCACATCCCTGGTTCTGTCCCTGCTCCCCATTTCCTGGGGGAATTCCCAGGTGAGCCCTTCCCTCAAAATCTCATTTTTCACCCATAAATAAACCACAAATATTGAATTTTATTTGATTTTTTTCAGAATGGCAGCAGATGGATTTGGGATGCTCCTTGTCCATGTGCTGCAGGCTTTGGAGCTGCGAGGAAAAAGCAGGGAATTCCAGTTAGGCAGGGAGTGCTTCCCCAATCCCACGGTGGGGAAAAAAATCCTCAGAAACATTCCCAAACATAAACGCAGTGCAGCAAAATTCCCTCCAAAACCCCCCAATATTTCCCAAGGTCACTCTTCCCTGGCTGCCCCCACCATATCCGGGAGGGAGATGTGGGAAGGAAGGGAATTTCCCAGAGGTTTTGTGCTGGAGTTGGGATTGGAATGTTAACCATTCCAGGATAATTTCATTTTTAATACATTTACACCCTGAGCTGGTGCCTTCTCTAATAATAAAGCGTGTTTTCGGTGGTGCCCACAAGCATTTTTTGATGTTCCAGCCTAAAATCCGGAGGAATTGTGCCAGCAGGAAAAGCAGCCTGGAGTCACCAAAGTCCCAGCTCTTTGAAAGGGACGCTCAACTCTGATCATGAAAGTCTCCTTTGGAAAAACATGTCAAAAATCCCGAAATTCTGTTCGAACGAGCTGCCTGGAATATTTGATGCCCTGACAACTCTTCAGCCTCAAAGGCGGGGAGAGAATGGACCCGGAATGCTCATTAAAATCCCAATAAAACCAGGCTTTAGGAAAAGAGGCTCTTTTCTCCCCGGCACGATGGGAGAGAGTGGAAATTCCAACTCTTAATTCCAACTCTTTTCCCATCCTCCCCTTGCTCCACTTCCAATCCCTTTCCCAGTGCTTTAGAGGTGCTTGGGCCGGGTTAACCCTCGCCGAGCTCAGGAATGGGGAATTTTTTCCATCAGCTTGGGCATAAATCCTTGGAAAGTGGGAATGTGCTGCCTCCATCCCTGATTTTGGGCGTTCCAGAGGCCACGGAGGAGCTGGATTTTGGTGTTGTCCTGCTTTGCTCCCGCCGCTTCCAGAGCCTCATCCTTGTCCTTGTGGAGCCACCTGGGCATCCTCAGGTGCACCGGGAATGATTCCGGGCTCATCCCAGTCTGCAGCTATTAAAGCCTGGCTCGGCGCCCAAAATTTAATACTGGGATTAAAGGCAGCGCGTTTTTCCTGCTGGGAACATCCACATTTTCTGAATGAGCGCGCCCTGCTCCCGGCTAATTAGGAGCAGGTTGATTGCAGCATCTGTCACCTGCAGCTCCGCGGTTTATCCCGGGGGCTCCTCGTGGGGAGGGAGCTGTCAAAAGCTGGGAAGGGGCAGGATGCGGGGAAAACGGCTGCTTCCCGGGGGGAAATCCCCTCTGGAAAAGCGGGGAGAGCGCGCTGGAAAAATTCCAGGCAATTAGAGGCATTGTGGTGGCCTAATTGCCTTGTTTGCCGATGGTTTTGGGGAGATATCCATGGCAACGGCGGGATCACGCGCGGGTGTGTTGTGGCTGCCGTGCCTGGAGCCTCTGGGCTTCCTTCTCCCCTTGGATGCAGGCAATTCCATCGTTTCTCCCGGAGGAATATCCCGGTTTAAAGCACTGCAACCCCCAGTGGTGCTGCCCCTGCTGCCAGCCTGGGAAGGACAGGAATTCCTCTTCCTCAGGCTTCGAATTCCCCACCAGCAGCTTCCAGAAGACACGGGGATACAAATCCGTGCGGGATATTATTGGCACAGAGAACTGGAAATAATCACGGGATAGAATTCCAGTACCGTTTCTCCCAGCTCTGAGGTTTCCAGGCAGATGAGGTGGGAAAAAACGGGATTTAAGAGGGTGACAGTCTGAAGGGTTTGTTAGGGGTCCCTAAACCTGCTCCAGGTCCTATTTTGAGGTGCTCCAGGTGGCAGATTCTCACTTCCCTGTGTTCCGTGATCCCTGTGTTCTGTGATTCCTGTGTTCCGTGATCCCTGTGTTCCACGATCCCTGTGCTCCATGATCCTTGTTCTCCATGATCCTTGTTCTCCATGATCCCTGTGCTCCACGATCCCTGTGCTCCACGATCGCTGTGTTCTGTGGTCCCTGTTCTCCACAATCCTTGTTCTCCACGATCCCTGTGCTCCATGGTCCCTGTGCTCCATGGTCCTTGTTCTCCACGATCCCTGTGTTCTGTGGTCCCTGTTCGCCGTGATCCCTGTGTTCCAGAATCCCTGTTCTCCATGGTCCTTGTGTTCCGTGATCCCTGTGTTCCATGATCTGTGTTCCACAACCCCTGTTCTCCATGATCCCTGTGCTCCCCCCTTTGGGGCTGGTTCCTGCCCCATTCCTTACCTCCACCCCCCTGGCCTTCCCTCCTCTGGATTTTGTTCCCAACATTTCCCTGATATTTTCCACGTGCTTCCCTGCCAGGTTTTATGTTCCTGCTTCCAGTTCCCAGCTGCAGGAGTGGGATTTGGGAGCTGGGCCTGGTGCAGTGTGGATTTCACCTGCTCCACAAATTCCTGATGGTTTTCTCCTCTTCCCAGACTTCCACAGGGACTTTCACCACCATGAGAGTGTTAAAGCTGAGGAATTCTCTCCGTGTGCATGGATCACTATCCTGATGCTTGGTTTTCCTCATGAGATGCGAGGAGCATTTGTAGGAATCTCATTAAAATAAATCAGCTTCAAAGGGCACCACAATTTTTTCCATCTTTTATCCAGCCTGGAATCTTTCAAATTAGGCCGGGTTTAAAATGCCAGTATTGATTTTGGTGCTGGCTGATGGAAGGGCCTGGCTGAGGTTAGGGAAACAGAACGTGCTTTTCATTTTATTTTTTAAAATT
>VYZQ01020660.1:4474-17250 GCA_013400655.1 Mystacornis crossleyi
TCAGTCCTTGGGAGTATCCAGAGTTTGTGAACCTTAAACAGTAACTACATTTGACTGAACTGTTTTCTGTCTTCTTTTCCACTGCAAACAAGCCTTTGTATCTGGCAAAAGACAACTGTCAGCCAAAAACCTTCCCCTGTTTATCACCTAGATTGTAGTCAGAATTTCCTTTGCTATTCCCAGTACTGGACTGATTTCACACTGAATCAAGGAGTCAGTTTGCATCAGCTTAGAACAACATTGTACTTCAGCATTTGGGAACTGCGAGTGGGTGAAGACTGCCAAAGCTAATGTTGGTCTGCACAGCAATACTGTAAAAGTGGTCATTACTGAACTCCTGTTGTTTCCTTTCCAGTGCAAAACAGCTGGTTCGTGGAGAACCCAATGTGTCGTACATCTGCTCTCGGTACTACAGGGCACCAGAGTTGATCTTTGGAGCCACCGATTATACCTCCAGTATAGGTATGTGTGTGCATTTGTTGAAATCTGTACCAACTGCCACAGTTTTTATCCTGTACTTAAGTGTAAAGGTTTTCAGAGATCTCAGATACAATCCCCAGGGACTGAATTTTGTTGTAAATTATTAGGTACCGCTTTTTAAAGAAATACAAATGCTTTGTAGATGGCTGCTGTGGTTTCTGTACCTTTTGAGATTTCAGCATCAATTGCACTAGGAAAGGAACTTTCTCAGTATAGAGGGGGGAAATCTGATTACAAGTTAAAAAAAAAAAATCCACGTAATGTTGCCATTTAGTTTAAAAGCAGGTATGAGATCTCAAGCCAGAAAAGCATTTTAATGGCTTGAAATAACAGCAAAGAATGTCTGTAGAAAATCAACTACTGCTTCTGATCTGCGGTGGTTTAAACAGAAATAAATCTGTAATTTATTTACTTGGCTTTTAGTGAAGAGTTGATAGGGGGTGGCCTAATGATTGACTTTAAATTCTGTTTACAACTTTATCATATTGTGTACAGCAATCCTTCTAATTCAGTGAATTCTGCTAACTTTTCCTGTCCTTTAGGATTAATTTTGAACACAAAGAACTCTTTTCTATATACCTGACACATAGCTGTGTCATGAAAATATTAGGGAAGCTGGAGGTTTTGATGGAGATCAGGGAATGGCCATGTTTTCTTACAGTAGAGTCCTAAAAATGAACAGCAAAATGAAAAATCTTGGAAATGAACAATGGTGTGTTGGCTGGTCGTTGGTAACTACTTCAGTTTTTCAGTCAAGATACTACCTGGGGTCCTTCTGAATTGTAGTGCAGAAGAGAGTAGATATGGCTCTCAGCACAGTATCGGGGAACCTTTTACCTTGCTTATGGGCTTGAGTCACTTAGCCAAGGTTTAATGTTTTCAAAAGGATTTGGAGATCAGGATCAACTCTTGGCAAACTGTGTTTGTAACCACGGTATTTAAAGTTGTTTGAACTAGTGTGAAACTCAGTGGTTAGCTGGCTTGTTTTAACTCTGCTGTTCTTTAAAAGGAGCAAAACACCCCACCTAGCTCCTGAAGACTTCCCTGCTCTCACTAATTTTTTTCCCATTGGTTATTATTCAGTATGTATTATAGCAATACTTGCATATCTTCCCGATAGGAGAAAGAGGCAGAACCACGAGTAGTCTGGGGAGAGTAATGGCACAAGATAAAAGAGCAGAACTTACTGTTGGCTGCTGCCAAAAGTGGCAGCCCCAGCCCTGCTCTTACCCCTGGATACCCTGGCTCTGACAGTTTGCTATTTAATTTGCTGATTCAACATCAACTGACAAGAGATTTTGGCAGGTTACCTTCCTGCTGTGTGAGTGAGTGCCATCAGCATTATTGTGCAGTCCAGTAAGCAGCAGAGCCCAGGTAAAAGCAAAGTGTTGGGAGCTCCTGAGTGAGAGGACTGTGGCTGATCCCATTTGACATCTTTTTGCCAGCTGAGAGCTAATAGATTGGCTCAGCTGCATTATCAGAGTGCACTGAGACCTCTTGTTTGAGAGGATAACTGCGTAAAACAAGTATTTTATGTGTCAGCAGAAGAGACTGCTTTATAGATAAGCCTGTGAAGTGTCTCTTGCTCCAACTGCAGACAGTTTTTCAAGTGGCGCTTTCCATTTTTGTTGTCTTACCTGCTGGTCTCTCAAATGGTTATAACAAAAATTGCATTCTGAAGTGCCATTTTTCACTTGCCTCCAAAAATATCTTGAATTTCAGTTGTCGTTCTGATATTTCTGATGCCAAAAAACCCCACCTGTCCCTCCAAGCCCTTTCTTTGAAATTTGCACAGAATTGCTTGAAAATTAGGTTAACACTCCTTCCTTCCTTCCTTTCCTATCCACCTTCCACTTCTTTCGCAGCAGTCTTTGGATTTGGGAGATGGGAAGGAATAAAATGCTTTTAGAAGCTTTATAGTTTCCCAGTATTCTGCAATATGCTAGAAATTCTGAGGGTTAGTTTTGTGCTGCTGCTGTTTGTAAATATTCCGTGGTTCTTGCTGGATAGGCAGCAATGGTGCGTAGTGAGAATTCTTCCTTATTTCACATAGGATTGTTCATCCAGACTCATCCAGCTTGTTGGAAAACCAATCAACAAGCATAGATAGGTTTATTAAAAGAAGGGAAAGAGCATATAATTCTTAGTGCTTTACCCGTGACTCAGAGTATAGGGAACTGTGAAATGCTTCAGTATTGTAATACTGCCTTTTAAACTTATATGGTGGCATGCTTGGTTTTTTAGTTCTTGTTTTTCTTGTGAATTGTTAGCATAACAACCTTTTCCTGCTGTAGTCTTTATCACTCTGTAAGAATCCCCTCTGTGTGTGGGGGGGGGGTAACAAAAAGTGAGTTTCCTTGTAAGGCAGGGATCTTTACTCCTCTAGTTAAATATCTTCTAGTAAAACTATGGTAAAAATAAAATCAGTGAAGAATACAAAGCCAAAAATTGTTCTAAGTAGAAATTTTCCTACGTTATCTGCAAGGCTTCCAGCTTTTTTGTGAAGATTTTTGTTGTTTGCTAATGCTCCTGCAGGGCTTATGATTATAATGCGCTGCAATAGGATAATTATTGGAAGTATTTCTGAGCAAGAAGCGCTTTTTTATGACTAGGCAGTGGCACTGGTGGCCCAAGACTGACAGCACAGCCAGCTGCATTATGGCCATGTCAGTTGTTAGTCATCTTGTTCAGCATGCAGCCAGGAGTTGCATTAGGCTGTCTGGCTTCATCTAGGTTGTCTTTAAACACTTGAATTTGTCCTCGTGACATTACTTGCACTTCAGTGTAGCAGAAACTGAAGTTGGTTCCAGGATGTGTCTTTTCATCCCGGATGTCACAACAAAACTGTAAACTGGCATTTAACTCCTAGGATCTTGACTGTTTCATCGAAGTGCATGACTTCAATTCTAACCCAAAAGGGCCCTTTAAAACATAACTGAACCAGGGGTGTGGTGTTTATTACACTTTTGTAAAGTACCACATTAGTGCTGTATTATACCAGAGTAAGAGTAGCATCTAATCACATTTACTGCAGTTAGTACCTCCAGCAGACCTGAGACTCTGTTTTTCAAATAATGACCTGGGAAGTGACCTATTCAAGTTTTTAAATAGTCACTGTTGCCCAGTAGGTACAAATCCCTACTCATAATAGCTCTGTTGTGTGCCTGCCTTATAACTTTAGAGGATTTTTCAGTGGTCAGGCACAAATATTCATATCAATTGGGTGCCTTCATAGCTTGTACAGTTTGGGGCCTTTGTGCACCTTTGACTGTGAATTCTGCAAGTGTGTGTGTGTTTGTGTGCATCCATAAAGTTTGCTGGAAATGGACGTTGTTTACTTCCTGCATCTGATTTGTAGGAATTTGTTATTGTTGTTGGTTGTTTGGGGTTATTGAGGGGGGAGGGGGAGAGAGGTAAGTGGGGGGGACCGGTTTGTTGGTTTTTTCCCAAACCAAGCCCTTCAGCTATCTCTTGACAGTGTTTTGGCTGAGGCTTCTCCCTTGCCTGTCTGTGTGTGTTACAGCATCCCAGAGCATGTTGATGGCATGGTTCTGGCTGTGCTGGTCATATGGGTGATGCTGCCACTGAAAAACCCTGGCATGGCCGCCCACGTTCCCCTACATTGTCCTGGGACAGGCACAGGAGTAGGGGTGGGTGCAGATGTTTCTGTTGCCTCGTTCTCCTTTGTGTGAAGTGAATCGGTGCAGCTGAGCTTTGCCTCAATCTCACTGATTTTTTTTTTTCCCTAGGTGAGGTGGTGGGGCAGGGGAGGGCTCACCAGATCCTGGGGGTGCTTCAGTGTAACGGGGGGGCTGCCGGTCTCAGTGCTTTTGCTTGACTGCTGCGCTGGCAGGAGTTGGGAGCGTTCCAGAAGGAACATTTATAGCCACTGGCACGGCAAGATTGATCTGCATGACTACTGCTGGCTTCTCTTGGGATGTTCAAAAATAAGTATCGTGAAGTTGTTCATTCACTTTCCTAGCAAGCGCAAGTATTTCACCTCAGCAGTCTGGAGCAGAAGCTATGCTGCAGGCATGTGTAGTTGGCCTGTCTCAGAGTTTCTTGGGCAAGAACCACCACAAGGTGTGCCCCAGAGCTGTTGTCAAACAGTGAGAAGTATTTGTTTCTTTCTCAGATGGCAACTTCCAATGCTGGAAATAAGCAGGTGTCTTCATTTACTGAACTACTCTACCACTTGTCATTGTAGTTTCGTCTCTTCATTGCAGAAGAATAGATATCTGTGTTTAGCTTTTGTTCCAAATACTGGAACAAACATGTCTTTTCAAGCATTTTCATGTTTCATCTTTATTCTTTCTCCTCAGTTTGATCTGTGGTGGCTTTATGGGTGAAACTTCCACCAACAGTGGATGCATGCCTGTAATCCTGAATTCTGCTCTTTTTCTGACATCCCAAAAATTATTTCAAACAGGCAGCAATGGAAAGTACTTTGGGGTCTGGCAGGTGGCAGCTAGAAGCTGTTGATTTTATGACTTCCCAGGACTGCTTTTCTGACTCTTGGTTTGTTTCCACAGTTTCCAGAGCAGCAACTTTGAGTCACCTCCAGGATGGAGGAAGTCCATCAAGATGAAGGGATAGTGAGGCAGAGATGAATAGATGAGGGTAATAAAAAAAGTAGGAAGATAAATATACCCCATAAAGCATCAGAGAAATGAAAGTTTCTAATTTGTACTAAATGGATGAAACCTCTTTTTTCCCCCCCTTCCTCCTTTATGTCCTCCAAACAATGTGTTAGAGGAGCTAGAGTATAATACAATGAATGGTACTTGTGCTGTGAAGAAGAGGGCCAGCCTTTCAGCTTGGAAAGGCAGTTTGAGATCAGAAAAAGTGAAATTTGTGGGCAGGGTATTAATTTCCAACTCAAAATGGCCTTTGCATGCTTATAGAATTAAAGCTAGGAGTGTTATTTTGTAGGTAGTCCTCCCAGATGCCTCTTTCTGATTTAAAGAGAAAGAAATACTTGTTTTCTTACCTTCTGTAATGCTAAGAATGCATTCAAAAGCGTGGGCATTATAGAGATTATATTATTAGACAATGTTCATCTAACAGCTCTGAAGCTCAATAAAACAGTAGAAACTTAATTTAAGAAAAGTTTTGTAGTACAAGAGGCTATATGAGTTTTTGCGTGTTTAAATTAATGGAGGTAGGGTAGGTGATGATGGTATTTGTCTTGGTGTTCTTTAGTCTACGAAAGATATGGCATTAGCTACCATTATAATGTGTGAAAACTATCTGAAATAAGCTTATTTTAAGGTTGCTGTTGCCTGACAGTTTTATTTATTGTCTGTATTGTTTAGACTACATGTCACAGAAGGTATGGAAAAAGTACCCTTGCCTGCTTTTTAAAAATGAATTGCTTTCAGTATTTTCTCCTAAAATTTCACATTGTCACAACTAGTCTGGCATAAGGACCATTTGTTGACTTACTTTCTTTTAAGATTCTCTCTTCCCTTGTTTATTAGCTAATTAAAAGCATATAAATGAGAGTCCTGGTTTGCTTTAATTAAATTGCTTACACTAAAAAGAAATCACTCAGAAAATGCTTCTTCTCCCGTGAGAGCAGGTAGTTACACCACATACGAATCTGTAGCAGTTAGCTCTGACTCTACTAAGACAGAAAAGTGTTTGGGAAAGACCTATCAAAAACTGATCTTTTCCTTTAAATAACATGTCTTTAAATACAGAAATTAGTATTTGTTTACGTCAGGCTTGAGGAAGAATGTGGTAGATAAATTTTAAAACGCAAGATATAAAGGATGTGGGGGGAAAAAAGGGCGAACTATCCTGGAACCAAATTTTAGTCCCATTAAGGTCAATGGCATAAATTCAATCAAATTTCACCAGCAATGAAATTTCTTAGTTTGTTCCTTATTGTATGTTGCTTATCGAGAGTTGTATAAACACCTGTGTAGATTGTGTTTTGTTTCTGTCCCTGTGTGAAACTGCTTGTTGGCCTCCACTCTCTGGCTTTTGTTGAGGATGCTTCAAGGATTTGTTCACTTCCTTGCCCAGGGAACATTGCTCAAGTCCTAATTTGGAAGTTGGTGAAATTACATGCCTGGAAAAAAGTTGGGGATTTTGGAATGCCTGTGTTTTACTTCACTGTGTATTTAAAGTGTTAGCAAGTAAAATCAAGGAAAAGTAAATAGACTTTTAACAAGACATTAAGTTACTTGATTTGGAAGATTTTAGTGCATAAGGAACTACTGCATAGGTTTCTGATGAATTTGTTGTATTTTTGAGGGATTAAACCCAGCCTGAATGTAGCAAGTATTCCTCAGGCATTGCCACCTATTTCCTCGTGACCTACATCCTTTCTTTTTTTCCTCTGTTCCCATGTGATGCCCTCAGAGTTCCCTCTGGTGTTTGTGCTTGGCCTTCTTGAGCAAGGACCTGTACATTGTTCGACTCGTTTGCAGCTGCAGTTTGGCAGGGCTGGGGCAAGCCTGGTGCTTCACCCAGGGACTGAGCCCTCCTCTCCTCGGCAGCAACACTGATGCTCCCCACTATTCATATAAAATTTTTGTAATGGATTTTTTCTGCCCTACTGCCTTGTCTGAAATAGGCTGGTGGAGTGCAAAAGCATTTAGGGAAACTAGGAAAAGAAAAAACAGCACAAAGCCAACCTCATGGAGCAGCCACGCCAGAAGGTTATTTAAAACAGTTTAAAAAAGCCACAGTCTAATCTGAAAAAAGTAATGCTAGCATAGTTTCAAAATCTTAAAAGGAAGTGAATTGTGATTGATGACTTACTCTCCAGTCATCTTTGTGTTTGTATATATTCTGTCAAATATTTTTCTTTGCCATATATAACTTCTTCAGTGCAAAATAAGGCTTGGAGTTGTAAATAATTATTATAGATTTGGTGTAACTACTTGTTTTGTAAAGGACAGTGTAAAGGACTCAGTTTATTTAAAACCTTTTAAGGTATCTTTAAATAGACTTTTAAGTTACAGTGCTCTGACTGCTTAGTACTTTTAATCTATTTCTTCAAAACTTCTGAAGAAATCTATGCCATCTGTTGAACTGTTGTGTAATTCCTCTAAACCCAATATGCATGGGAGACACAAAAAGTGATGCTTTGCATCATGGTTTTGCTGTATGTGTTGGTCCAACAGCAGGAGCTATTGGAGAGAGATGTTGATTAGCAGTTAGATGCAATTAAACATTCTTTACCTGACTCCTTCATTTGTTGTCCAGAAGAGATCTTAGCATCTTGATGGCCACATCAGCTTTTACTAAATGTGACTACAAGATTAAAAAGTACCGTCTTGTATATGTGCTTGTTGAAATTCAAGACTCAAACTTCAAATTATTTCTGGTTGCTGTTTACATTGTAAGTAGTTAAGTTTATAGGATAAACCCTGATGCAGTGTTTGTACCAAGACACTAGGTAAAAGTGCATCCATTTGACATGGAAGTGAATTATTTCAAAAGCTGCAGTAATGACATTGCTGTTTGTCTACTGTATGTTCCAATAGAACCGTGTTCTTGAGGAGGGGAAGTATTTTTGCATAGCCCTCTCCCTCTTTCCTTTAAAAATGGGGGAAGGAAAACTGTGCTCTAACCTGCAGGTTATTTAGTTATAAATCTTGAATTCCTGTAAGCTTTTTTAAATTTTATTTTGCACCAGTCTGTACTGGTTGTGACAAAGTCATAATAGATGGCTTGGAGAACTCTCAGAGATCTTTTCCTTACTCAGACCTTTAGCTGTAACTGGCAGTGCTGTATCCTGCTTCACAGAACCATGGAGTCATAGAATGGCTTGGGTTGGAACAGTCCTTAAGGATCACCTTGTTCCAACCCCCTGCCATGGGCAGGGACACCCTCCACTAGACCAGGTTGCTCAGAGCCCCATCCAGGCCGGCCTTGAACACTGCCAGGGATGGGACATAGTTTGAATACATGAGGGAATAAGGATTTCTGTCGTAGCATAGATTTTTCTCAGGTGGAACAGATCTCAGGAGGTAAATTCTCATGGGGGAAGGCTAGCTCGTAAAAGTAGGTGAGAGTTGAAAGAAATATGGGTGGAAGGGGACTGGTTTTCCCTTTTGGGGCGTTACTTTGTATTATAGGCTTTACAGATCTTCTGTTGCTGTTTGCTTGTTTGAGATCAGATTTTAGTGTAAGGTTTCAGGTATGCGTTGAATAATGATGACTTCCAGAAAACCTTCCAGTGTATCTATTTTTTGGGAGAAGCAGTTCTCTGCATCCAAGTACAATACTTCTACTGTGTTGAGCAGCTTAAAATCCCATTTCTTTGGTGGGCAATTACATTACAGTCTCACAAATATGTGATAAACCATGTTTACTGCATTGGCTTTGTTAGATTTTTCATTTTAATTAATTACATTCCAAAAATAAAATGCTGTATTTTATGGTACATTTAGATACATTCATAAGCTGCTGCTGTAGTATTCAGTTGCCTATTTATTTAAGAAGATACACCTGCAATAGATTGTGAAAAATTCCTTCATGTAGCTCCTAAGGACTACTTGTGGCTTTTGGTATACATACAAAAATTAGTTGATGGCTTTGTCTACAGATGCTGTTGACATGTGATCCATGACTTGCAGTTCTGTTGTTCATCCAAGCTGGCAAATGGAATTGGGATAAAGATTAGATCTTAAAGTGACTAGTTAGAGAGGCTGCCTCCCAGATCTCTTAATCATCATGTACTTCAGGATACCAGTAGTACTTGCAGTACTGGTTCATCTGTCAGTGTATTATATGCTTTCAATAAATGTATGCAAAGCTGAGTCTATTCGACACTCGGAAACAGTAAAAACATCAGCCATTGTGTTGGATGATACCTATGCAATAGTTCATGATCAGTGTGATTTAAACCAACACAGGGTTTGGGGAGTTTCTCAACTTACAAATGGCAGGCATTCTGTGGTCTTTTCCCTGCATGTGTAAGTTTTAATGTCAATATATTACGGCATTTAACATTATTTTCCAGTGCTCATTGTCTCACAGTTTGACTTCTAAGACTGCACACCATTGTTTTCTACCAGGTATCTGGTAACATTAGGATATGAATGGTTTTTATTTTTAGCTGTGTTATATACACTGTCAAACATGGCAAAGGATAACGTAAGTAGCTTCAAATGGCTGGGTTTTATATGTATGGCTTAATACGTCTTATTTTACTGATAACTTTCCCTGTCCTCCACTTTCCCCTTTTTAGATGTGTGGTCAGCAGGCTGTGTATTGGCTGAACTGTTACTAGGACAACCGATCTTTCCAGGTGACAGTGGTGTGGATCAGTTGGTGGAAATAATCAAGGTATGGAATGTTAAGTGTTATTTTGACTGCATTATTCCTTGGGAATCAGTATGAAGACATGCACTGTTATAAATTGGTGAACATATATGTATTTTGTCACCATTGTACTGGGTTTTGCATGTAAACAGTGTTTCGAAACACTTCTCATGCTATTTTGATAACCTGATGATCTGTACTTTCTCTTCTTGTAGTCATGCGTAATGATATATAATCTTTTATTTATCCTGGAGCTTTTTCCCTCATAAAGGATTGCACTTCCGGTGTGCTCGGAAATAATGCTTACATACTGAGCCAATATTTATTAATGTATGATTTTCATTCTTCAAGAATCTGTCTCTTTTTCCTTTGTTGCATGCAGTTAGTACTTGGCTTTGAAAACAGTATTGTTAAATTCCTTGTGCCAGATTCTTCACATATGTAGTTGCCTTCTCTTCTTCCTTCCTCCCAGTTCTTTTAAAATGAAAGGTGAGAAAGGGCACTTGATTTTGCAGATAGAGAATCAGGACACGTAGGGCAAAGGTACCTTCCACCTGAAGGGTTTTGTTTTTCAAGGTAAAAGAACTAATGTTTCAGAATATATAACACTCGTATATCATTTATGTCCAAGCACATCTTGATTGATTTCATTTGGAAAGCTGTGAGTATTCTGTGGCTCTCAAATTAGAGGCCTGGAAGAATACTTCATAGATTGGTGTCTGACTTCCCAGCACCCTTGTCTACTGTACCTGTTTCGACTTCTGCAGTGAAGGAAACAAGATTTCCAGAGAGAGCAGTATAATTTTCCTCTGAATCTATACTATGCACATAATAAGATGGCATTATTACAGAGGGTAAGATTTGTGTGCATGCTGTTCAGTTTTATTGATTACATCACCGCAAGGGGACTGTATTAAGAGAATTTCCTCCTTGATTTTGCCACTTAACTACTACCTTGATGCATAAATATTTGTGTGGCATGCATGTGAAAAGCCCCTCAAAACCCCAATCTATGGGTGAAAAAGTAGAACTTCCTACTTGTGTGTGTCACTGACTCGAAGAATTGCTGGTGCCTTTGTCCCTGTCCTACGAGCACGTATGACACGAACCAGCACTGACTGGTCATTCTCCTGCCTGGAGGACATGGGCTGGTGAAGCTCAGGGGTGTGCTGTGACCTGTCTAGGCTGTTACCCCGTCTCTTCCAGGTTTTGACCACGCAAACCTGGCTTCTGTTACAGTGAGTTTCTGTCTGTCTTGCTGGACATCCTCCAGTCAGCAGCTTTCCTCTGGAGACTCCATGTCTTGCACATACTTCTCATATGACTTCCATGATGTCTTCTTCTTGCCTTTTTGCCCAGTGCATTTCAAACTCAGTTTATCTGAGTTGAGTCAGTTTACTTAGGAGACATTAATGAAAAACTAGAGTTCCTATCAGATGTAGGGCTGATGATGGTAAAACTGACTATATTTTTTCCTTTTGAGAAATATCTTGGAGCGGTGTGCTGCTTTTTGCTATGCTGCTTTTGTGACATGTGAAGGGGTCCATGTCAGATGACCAGACCTCCTCAGGATTTCGTGTGATAACATGTGGTGTTTACCTTTGGACATTTCTGAAAAGTCCTGGTTTGTTTCTTGAATAATGTCTGAAATCCTGAAAAACTCTATCTAATCAAAGGACCAGCTAGGTTGAAAAGGACCTCCGAGACTGAGTCCAACCTATGACCCAATGCTGCCATGTCAACTAGATCGTGGCACTAAATGACACATCTAGTCTTTCCTTAAACCCCTCCAGGGACAGTGACTTCACTACCTCCCTGGGCAGGCCATTCCAGTATCTTCACATCCTTCCTGTGAAGAAATGCCTTCTAATGTCCAGCCTAAACTTTCCCTGGCACAACTTAAGACTATGTCCTCTGATCCTTTTGCTTGTTGCCGAGGAGAGGAGCCCAACCTCCACCTGAATTTTTGTAAATAGAACTTTATATCATGATGAATGTCCATGGCTTGATCAGAAATCTGAGAGTAGAGGGGCCTTATTTGCAAAACCATAGTGCTCTGCCTTTCCACTGCTTTGATTTCACATTGTGAAAGTAAAATAGTCAGGATATATGGTCTCATTATTAACATGCTTGGCAAGCAGAAATTTGTGGTTTGGTTGAAAGTTTGGTAGAAGCTGTTAACATCAGTTCTGCACTACTGAAGAAAATATCTGTGAACCAGTAATTTCATAGCACGTATGTGCTCCAATTTTGGCTCTTCTTTGTTTACACTTCAGTTGTATTGAAGCACAGGAGTAACTTCAGTAAAATTGCTGATAGCCTTTGTACCATCTGTGCTGATAACTTTGCTTGACTAACTCATAGTAGTGACAATATATAGTACCCGCAAACTAATTTATTTCTCAAGACAGCTGAAGGAGTACCCAGTGTAAAGGGTATGTCAGTAAATTATAGGTTGAAATTATGATAGTCACCCTTGCAGAAACAAACTTCTGAATTATTTCTTTAAATATAGAAAGGGGGATACTTAATGATCATTCACACTTATGTTGTGCTGGCGTTTTCTCATCTTGTGTTACCTGCGTAGTCCACTACACATAGAAGTTAAGTGAAACAAAATGTACTGAGACAGTATGTTTTAGGCAAGTCTGAGGGAAAAATATTGTAAATCTTAAAGGAGTAATCACAAGAAAGGATGTTCACTGAAAATTGAAGAAAGTATAATGTAAAATGTGAGCCTGAACGGGTGGGTGTCATGTTCTTCATCCCAGTAACAAATACTGACTGATGCAGCATTTACATTCTGAAGACAAGACTGGAAGAGAAGCTGAGTGCAAGCTGGAGAAATGGGTTGCTTTTCAGTGCCCTTGTCTCCTGATTTTCTGTTGTAAAGTTTTATAAAAACTGTTCAGAAAAGCTGTATCAGAAGGTAATGGGGAGAATACAGAGAGAGTTGTAATTGAGAATACTGTGTTCAAAATCAACAGCCATGAGAAACTGCCTAGGAATGGGAT
>VYZQ01020661.1:15190-32462 GCA_013400655.1 Mystacornis crossleyi
GGAAGTTTTTTTGGGGGTTTTTTTTTTTTTTTGTTTTGTTTTTTTTTTTGTGAACAAATAAAATAAAAATTTTATAAGGGATGAATGAGAAAAAACAGATTTCAGAAAACCGATAGAGTTCCAATTTTAATGCATCAACACAGCTGGGTGAAGCTACTTCTTAAGTTATTAGCATTTTATTTATTAACTTTTGTTTTTCTTTTAAAAAACATTTTAGCATTTTTGTACTAAATGTTTTTGGGTTTTTTTTTCCTCAAGGGGGACTGCATGACTCATAGTGTAATTAAGGAGGATATATTTAATTTATTGTGTTCCAAAAAGTTTATGAACACAAAGTACTGAGAAGAAAACTTTTTCAGTTTTCATCTTGTGTCATTCTTGGAAGAAGTTATTAACTTAACTTGCCATTATTACTCCTCTGAAAGTTATAAGTAAGAATGATAACTATTATAACTTCATGACACTTCAAATAATATATCCCTTTTTTTGGTTGCTTATTACTTTACTGAGCTTTAGCATATAACTTCTTTACAAGTCCAAAGCTATATTTAAATTTTTGAAAAAAGTCAGACCGATTCAATGATATCTGATAATAAGCTAGATTTTTTTACCCATGATGAAATTTATAGGCAATCTTATTTAAATATCTTCAGCATTTTTATACATTTCACTATGAACTGGAGCTTTTGAGAGGCTAACTTTTGGGAGTCTTTTTTTCTGAATATTAAAATTTATTCACCCAAGTTTGTTGATATTTCAGTGCACTAAAATACTGCATTTACATAAGAGTGGTAAGGACTTTTCATTTTTAGAGAATAAATTCCTCAAATATTTTATTCACATTTTATGTAGCTCAACATGTGGTTAACTAATATTCTACTGACATTTTCATCTCTTTGTCCAGAAACTACAATACTCTGGTATTATGTGACCTCTCTTCTTGGACATAACAATGTGAGCAGGAAGCTGCCATGTTTGAACACAGAGGGATGAAACTTAGATCTGAATAGAGAGAAAAGGATGAAGAAATGCTATTGACTGCTCCAAGTACCAGTGATGTCAAAAAGTAGCTGTGAATTTGCTATAAAATTATCCTGTTCATTCTCTCTCTAAACAATGTAACATTGTATATATTTAGTTCAAATTGCAAAGGTTTATTCAACAGATCAAAATTATACGGTTCTGATGACCAACCATGTAAGTATCATTAACAGAACATATGACTTAACTTTTGTTGGGTTTTTTCAGTTTGTTTATTTTGGTTTTGGCTGGGAAATGACCTAGCCAAAAAAAAAACTAATATCAAGAACACTATTCATATTGCCAGATATGAACACTGTACTCAATATAGCCCTCAGAAGTTAGAAAATATCAGAATAATACTTTCAGCATACCCTTAAATCAGTGATTACAATCTGATTACATATTCATGTATTCTTTCTGCACTGAATTTTGATTTGGAATTAAATAAAATAAATGAATGAAGAAGAAAGAAAGAGAAAGAGAGAAAGAGAGAAAGAGAGAGAGAGAGAGAGAGAGAAAGAAAGAAAGAAAGAAAGAAAGAAAGAAAGAAAGAAAGAAAGAAAGAAAGAAAGAAAGAGAAAGAAAGAAAAGAAAGAAAGAAAAGAAGAAAAAGAAAAAAGAACGAAAGGAAGAAAGAAAATGCAAATGAAGAAATTCAAATAAATTTAAAAATTGAATACATTAATACATATTTTTATTTATTTACACAGAAAAAATGTATAAGTTTGGACTTAATAAGAAACTTTTTTTTTTTAATGCTCAGTATTTGTCTCATGGCCTTATGACCCACTATTAGAACAGCATCCTGGACACAGAATTATTAAATGGAATTTTTTATGATGTGTGTCAGTGCATTGTGTAAAAAAATTTAAAAATTTATTTAATTTGTGAAAAAGTATTATACTGTGCGCTATCATGATTCCACTATTGAAAATGGGAAGGTACTACAGAGATTCAGGTAAAAAATATCCATAGATCTAGTATATCTAATTTGAGTCTTTAAGATCCATATTTTTGAGGAGTGTTTAGAATTACATACTTCTACATTTCAAAGCCAAACTCTCACTTGCATAAGGTGTATCTGGAAATGTTCACTCTTCAGCAAAACAGTCTCATGATTTCAGGTAAGAACTCAGATATGGTGAAATCACAATCAAAATGTTTTGTTCTGTGATATCATGGGGAGATTCTATGCTGGAAGTGAGCATCAGTCTCCAGCTTTAAAATAAAACTTTCCAACACTGTGAAACATTGGGTTTTGCCTTGATTTAACAACAGAGAAGGTCAGTTCTGTACAATGAAACAAAGAGAGATCTTGAGGGGAAAAATATGGCTCTAATGAAAGACAAGGCCAGACTTCACAAGTACTGGTACTTGTACAGGAACTAAGTTTACACCTATAGCTTCATTTAATAATTTTCTGACTATGAAATGAACATTTTTTGACCCTAAAAATGCCCTTTTAATATAATTATGTGGCATATAGTAATTTCTATTGCAGACAGAGGACAGCAAAGATCCTTATCTCTACAAAAGGAAATTTACTTAGGTATGCAACACTTTGGAGAAGAAGGAGCTGAGGTTTGGGGAAGAACTCTTGAATAAGCATTAAGTGGGAGATGCACAGATGGTAGAAGTTCCCAAATGTTCTATGATTCTCTCTGGGCATCTTTTGCTATACAAGTGTGATAACATTTGTTAGAAGGCATGATTAAGGCTTTGTAGGCTTCACAGATGGAATGTAATTTAGTGGAAAGACTTGAAAGAAAGAAGATTCAGACATGAAATGTATTCCATGAAAGGAAGGGGTCAGGTCCACAGATGCAACATAGATACAATAACTAAATATTGTTCTGTAAACTTATCTGTGAAAGAAAAGACAGGAATAAGTTCCCTTCTACCCAGGGATATCTCTGCTTTTCTCAAGTGAATATATAACAAAACATATTAGCAGGTCGGAAGACTTTTTTAAAGTCATATATCCAATTAAATAGCCTACTAGGTTACAGCAGAACCTCCACTCTTTCAGCTTACAGCAAGCCTCATATCCACTATGCTGTATTTGTCCGGTAGGAAGAAAGAACCTTTGATGACATAAGTCAGTAAACTTCAGAATGGAAATAAACTTCTATTTCTCTTGACTTCCACCTGAGTGAAATGGAAGAAAGTCATACCAAAAAAATTAATTTATCTAGACTCCATTTCAGAGATTCCTATATAACATATATACATATGCTTGTATGCGTATATTTGAATATATTTCTATACATATGTGGTCACATGACTATAACAAAGGAATATTTGACAAATGCCTTCTGCTGTAAAATTTCATAAACTGCAAGACTTGTCAATAGGACACCAGAATTATTGATTAGCAATACACAGAATATGGTCAATTTTCTCAGATTCATCAGTAGAAAGACTTGGAGTAAATAATTTATGTTGATTTTTTTTCCCTGTTATATGTACTTTAAAAGTAGAAATAGCTTTTAGAAAATAGTTTTGGTTTTAATAAGCAAAAAGGATTAGATGCCAACTAAATGAGTGTAGAAGAATGCAAACAGCATTACTGATCCCCATTCATGCTGGAAATCTAAGGTCTGAGACAGAGAACAGCCCATGTCTCTGAGTGTTTTCTCACTACATGTGCGTTCTCAAGAAACCATCATTCAAGGCTGCTGTAACTTTGACTTGCTAGTTCAAACAAACAAACAAACAAACAAACAAACAAACAAACAAACAACTCTGGGCCAAAGTGAGGACTAATCAATCATGAAATACTGTTTTAAAAATCATATTTTGCTCTCCATAAAGGGAAAACAAAAAATTCTAAATATTCAGCTTGTGCCTTATCATTACAACAGTAAGACTTCTGTTAGTGGTTCTTCATTAAATCTGGTTGTAAGCTGGGCAGAGACAAAAATATTCCCATCTTACGGCTGGTTTTTTGAACTTGAGATATACTCCTGAAGAAAAGAACATACCTTTCTAAAATAAAGGGCATATTTCCATTTTAAAGAAGAATGTCAGAGAGCCAAACTCTCACATTTGATGTACAAGTATATTGTGGCCAAAATCTCACTTGCTGGTAGCCTGTTCCTGATAAGGTGTTTAGTTTTACTGGCTGGTTTTCTTCAGTGTTTTGTTTCCCAGAGCTGTCTCTCCTTTATAAAAATATTTATGTGCCAATTTAAGGCATTCTAAAGTCAATCATTGCAAATGTGAGCTTGTATTATGGGACTTTCCTTTACTTTAGTGTGGTTAATGAATATGTTCCCATGACTTTTAAAAGGACTGGTGCCTCAGCACATTTTCAAAATTATGCCATTTGAAGACATTTCCATATATAATGCAGCTTAAATCTCATTTCCCTCAATATGTGCCCTCACTTAGTCTATTTTAAGGCTTCTCTGGAAAAAAATTATATCTCAGCTGCTGCTCCTGCTCTTAATGCTTTCCTAGTCTCAGTAAGAGCAGAAACCAACTGATGCCTCACTCTGATACTCATACAGAGACAATATGCAGACACTGCACTATCCTTCATTCCTGGCTGAAGAGCTCTGTCCTACCATTTCATATTATCTACACGCACAGCTGCTGCTTCGTGTGTCTACTAAAGCTTCATGCCTCTCTGTAGTCTCTGTGACTTCACATTTTCCCTGTAGGAACTTAGAGTAAGACTGGTAAAGACTCCCTTAATTGCAAGCTACTGCAGATCCTAATTGGGGAAAAAAGCGTGTCACCTGAAATAGTAGTACAGACACAGTCCTGGATGAGTGGAAGAAGGAAAAATAGAAGGGGCTATAAAGAAGGGGAGAAAAGAGGTGGAAGTTGTACTATTTGATTGTGTCCTTAACTTGCTGAGTCAGCAGGAGCCAAGAGCTCTGCAGGGGCACATTTAGCCTTCACATTTCTCCATAGAAACCCCATCTGGCCAACTAAATTGCCAGCAATTGAGAAGCCATGCAGGAAGATGTATCCAGCTATTCTCATTCAGTGTGAAGGTTACTGTGTTGTGGAGGTAGAGGTAGAGGAAATAAGGAAAATGTTGCAATATGCATCTCACATACAATAAAGGAAAGCGTCAGACATGGATCAATTTTTTCTCTCACTGATTAAACCTAGTTTTCTATAAACCTTGCAAATCTTTGACAACTGGGCATGAAAAAGTTTCCCAGGAGCAAATTAGCTAGTTGTTTATAAGAACACTTACCACCTCCTGTGTTTTCTAAATCATCGGTTCCTAGCCAATAGGTCTGGAGATATGTGTCACATCACCAATGAAGCAGAGAGCAGAACAGAAACTAGTAAACTTCGCTCAAGAATAACATAGTATACTTCATTCTATTAATGAGCAGTTGAAGCTAGATACCAAATTTTTCTACTACCTTGCATCTATTAAATTGGTACTCGGGGCGCATTTCTACTAGCCTCAGTTAATTTTAAAATTTTAAAAAGGTGTACATAAAGCTATGGCCATGTGGGTGTTTGATGGAGAAGCTGCTGCGTTATTCCTGAGGCGGTCCTTGGCGAGGAACCCCCGGCGGTGCCGGGCACACCGGCAGGCCGGCTCTCCCACCCGTGCGGTGGGAACGCGCAGCCACGCTCACACCGAGCTGGCCAGCTCCGGCAGCACTACAGGCAAAGAGTCAAGAGGTGGCCTTCTGTATAGAATTCTGAGGGGTTTATTACCAAACCACAACGAAGGAGTCCAGTGACGAACAGGGATCGGTTCCCGCCGGGACACACTCACAGAGGGGTACGGAAGGGAGGCGGGGTAACACAACAACAACCAGTGGGGAGCAGGAGGGGGCGGAGGGGGGGCTGGATTACAACCTTTAAGGGATACAGGGGGTGAATGGCAACTGGCCAAGCAGACAGACCAGACCTACGTAGAACCACGAAGCCTGATGGGAGCAGGCTTCTCACCCTGAGTGAAGGGGTGATCTTAAACTTCGGAGTTGGCCCACGAGCGGGCCTCTCCTGTACCTGGGCTCTTTGGCCCCCCGGCCACCACAGCTGCTGGTTCAGCTGCTGCAACATAAAGATTTTATTTTTTTTTTTTTTCCCCTAGAAAGGCTAAAGAAATAGACTATTAACTACATCCTTCCTAGCAATGTAGAAGTACCGATGAATGTTAAGTCAAGTTACGGTGAGTACTGAAGAAAGTGTTACAGAAGCTGACTTGCTGCTAAAACCAAGCAGCAAAAGTAGATTTATCAGACTTCTAGAAATTGTGCTCTCTTATAAATCAAATTTTAATACAGAAAGTATTTCTGTAATTCTATGCAAAGATAATATATTAAGGATATATGTTTATAAAAATACCCTTCTCCCATGGCTGTAGTAGTAATCTTACTATATTTCTGTCCAGAATTGGTAACAAATACCAATGTAGACATATTCAGTCTGTGTACTTGCAAAAACTATCTACCAAACAACAGTGTTCTTAATCCACTAGAATCACTGTCCTTTAAGTATTGAATTTGAATATATATGGTTGCTTTGCCTTTTTGCAATGTAGTAACTGTGAGACACTGCATATTTGAAAGGGTGTTTCAATCCAGAGCACCTTTAGGTTACCTTCTGCAGTCTTCAGGACATGTCAGAATGGATTTTAACAGCCACAGTTAGGTTTTCTGTTGCTGCCTTTTGTCAATTTAACACAGTGCTCTTTTATTGCAAAGGTGGTTTTCCTCAGAAAATTTTTGGTGGCAAGATGGGATCAATCATGTGACTTTTGAGCAAAGCCCTAACCACAATACAAAACCTTTTCTTTCTTTCCATGCCATTGGGAGTTTGCATGCCGTTCTGATGAGTCGTGGAGGGCTTCCCAGGAAAGCTAATGCAGACTGATGTTTTCCCAAGCCTCAATTCCTCTTGCTTACCAAAGGATAGTGGGAGGAAGCTCGTTCTCCTGTGGACTTCAATTCTATTCCTAATTCATCAACAGATGGCAGTAGAAAACTCCCTACTTTTCCATCATAAGACCAAAGGCCTTACAAATGACCCTAATAATGTCAAAAGAACAAAAAAATACCAAAATCATTGTTGTATAAGTGTTATATATGTAAAAAATGTGCTCTAAACTTTCCAGGGTAGTGTGAAATTCTCCTAAGGATTAATTTTATGCTGAGCCTGAATGACCAGAAGCAGCTACTGCTTTGGAATAATTGTCTTTCCTGTTACCTTCTTCTGTTTTTAAAGGATTCTTTTATAGATGGACTTTATTTTTCTAGTTGTGAAAGAATATATTGAGTATAGATTATAGCAAATAATTTACTTTCCCCACAGATAGATTTCTGTGATGAAAAATCTGTTCTCTTATATCAGTAAAGACTTTTTCAAATGTTATCATTGCAGCGACAGAACAAGTAATTTAATCAGTAAGGTTTTGAGACATGCCTGACCAGATTTTGTCATTTCATTAATTCCTCCCCCTTTAAATCAAGTAGATGGTATAATAAACTTAGTGAATTCTTTATATAGTTCGAAACCTTAAGATGCATGGAATATACAGTAGCTTTTTTATTCAATTTTTTAAAAGATGCTGATATCTTGGCATTGCCAGTCAAGGAAAAAGGATTACCATAAAACAGTTTTAGAGGCATTTTTTTTTCTGTGATGTATAATAGTGGGTGTCTGATATAGGAAAATTCATAATATATAATTCTCTTTTAGCCTCAAGGTACATGAATAAGGCCTAGAGTTCCTGATTTCTATTCCCCTCTTTCACTAACTTCTCTTAATAACTCTTTTCAGTTCACAATTTTCCAGCATGCTTCTTATGGTGAAAGAAACTGATTTCAAGTGGAAGGAAGAAAGGAAGAAGAAACGTCTCTTTTAAGCTTTGTTGGAAGGAGTGGCTTAATGTCCTAAACATAATGGATATGTCTGAATTTGTTGGGCCAATGATTTAAATTGAGGTAGGTTTGAGCAAAATCTTTGAGATGTGAGCACTGATTTCCCTTCAATTTAGTGAGTGGATCTTTTTAAAGAAAACTTTAAACACTGACCATGTGTTGGTTGTGTGAGGGTGTCTACTGAGCCCTAGTGCAGTTGGCAAAGGAAAGTGTATGTCCTAGAAGCAGTGCAGAGTATTCTGCCCTCGCACACTGTTCTGCAGAAATGTTAGGGGAAAGCCAGCATTGTGTCAAATCCATGAAGACTGAAACCTCATTTTAAAAGAGTTTTTACTTTTTGATTTCTCACCATTATTTCTCATTCAGAGTTTGGTTTGTTTTTTTTTTTTTTTTTTTTTTTTTTTTTTTCTTTGTTTCTTTTTTTTTCTCCTCTAAGGAAACAGAAAACTTGCCACAATAGAATATATTTTGGTCCTATTATCCGAAATATTTATTGATTTTTACTCCTCCCCTCATCTGTTTTCACTATCTAAGCATTGTAAAGTTTTCCTATAACTAGGGAAAGGAGATAAGTAATGTAGTAAGTATTCAAATTATTTTAAATATATTTTGGTAGTATTTTTGTTATATAACTAGTTTCAGGTTGTTGTCATTTTCATATGAAAAATGTTTAAAAAATTGGAAGTAACACTAAATCTTTGGCCATAGGTATAAATAGTTGTGTTGAGCCTGATATTATCTTATTGCTATGAAAAATACAACCTGTATTATAAAAATGAGGTTTTAGTTCAGGTGTATCTATTTGAGTGAGGACATTGATAACAAGTTTGTTATATGTTATCTAAAAGTAAATATAAAGCAATAATAGAAGATAAAATTTAAGAGATATGTACTCATATATAGAAATAGTTGCAGAATCTTCATTTAGTCGTATCATGATGTTTTTAATATATTATCATGTGCATTTATTGCCAGTGGATCTTGGATATCAAATATACACCCAGATTGTTTTAAGAAATTAATTCCATGAATGAACTGTGTATTCAGACTCTTCAGTCTATGTCCTCCAGCTCCCTATGCTGTGAACAGGAAAATAAATCAGAGATTGAAAAAGTCATCATGCCCTCAACAGCGTTTTCTCATGGTAATGTTAGTATTTGGAAGATAGTAGCTTGTCAATTTGCACCTTCACGGGGTTCAATCCAGAGTAGCTCCGAACCCCGGCGTGCATCCGACAAGGACAAAAGCGAAAGACGAGAAGTGCGCCTTTTTCTCCGGGACCACAGTCCCTGCAGTTTAATATGGAACAAACTCCGGGAGGAAAAGGAGGCGGGCGCCTCGTGGCGCCAGACTTTGAATCCAGAGGAAGGAGAGGGAGGAGAGGAACCACAGCCAATGGGATACAACCGATGGGGAGGGGTGAGGGGAAGGATTGACCAGGACAAACCAACACCAACTTGGGACCGGAGTGATACAAAATAAACCATATATAGTGCAAAATAACCATCACCCAGTGCAATATATTAAATGAATAAACTAGCTACTTTAGTGCAATACAACAGTAGCTTCCTTTGTAAACAACTTTGAGAGACGTTTTAATAAAATGTTATACAATATTATATGTATGACACTGACAGTGTGAATTTTTTATATTCTGAACTGAAAAAAAATAAACAATCGACCAACAAATGCATCTGCACTGGGAGGATGTTCTGGATGAATATTGAACTGGTACACTGTTAAATTTACATATTTGTTTGGAGGAACTACCGGTGTATGTGCACAACATAGAGCAGGCCAGAATGCAGCAAGCCCTCTTTTCTTATATGAACCCTGCTATATTGCTTCTGGCACAGGAGTGGATATTCTAAATATGAATGTATTCAGTGCAATAGAACAGCTAGTAAGAGGGTTTCTGGTCTGGACTGTGTCTCACTAATGGTAGCTGTATTGTTCCTGGTATGGCCAGTGATCTGCATTGCTGTGGTCATCCATCCCCAAAGGTCTTAGGGTGCCTGAGGAAGGCTAAGACCCTGTTTATTCCACAAGTGGTAGTTTTATAAAATTGTACCAAAAGTGTGTGTTGTATGGCTGGCAGTGTGACATGAGCACTGATGGGCAGTGAAGGTCTGGCTTTGCAGCAGAGGCCTCTGTGTGTACCACGCATGTGTGTGCACGTGTCAGACCATGGTGGTGCAGATGTGCAGACAGACCTGTTGCAGTCTTACTCATACTGCCTATAGGTTTACTTTGGAGTAAATTATCCCACCTCGAAGTTTCCCTGAGAGAAAATTAGCTGTGACAGTTCAAAAGAGAGCCCAGGAACAAACTGACATACAAGCAATGTGAACAGTCGATGAACAGCAGAGTGAGGTGAAATGGAGTTCTAAGTTGTTTGACAGCATGCAAAGGTGACTTAGATCAATGTAGCTTGTCAACTGAACCTATATGGCAGTGATGTCCTGAGGAGACATACCCTGAAACACCATTCTCATATCTTGAGTTAGCTCTGCACAGACTCCTGCACAAAGACATGCATACCATAACTAGTTATTTTTTTTTCATGTGTGCCTTCTCAATTTTGAAGACATTTGGGTGTCGATGTTTTTCACGTCTCATATATTTACTAAGTTTTTTATGCTCAAAATACTTAACTTTTCAATTTTCAATCCAATTCTGATACAATACAGAAAAATTAAATGACAATATATTTCTATTGTGAATTATTATTTCCAAAAGGTGGAAGTATTTCAAAGACCACTGTTTATTTTCAAAGACCACTCTTTCTGTGGATAATAAATTTCAAAGTGACTGTTTCCATTATCTTTACTGTATTTTTAACTTCCCAGTTAATTTTTTTCCCCACAGTTTTTATTCCAAAATCCTACTTTTGTCTAGCTTTAAGTAGTTATTAGAAAATTGCATTTCTCTCTTTACCTTCCCCTTATCCAAACTTCTGTAAGAAATTTTATTTCAGTAAAAGTATTTTCAGTAGGAGTGGTAAATTTTACCAGTATTCATCTTGGATTGTAAAATTTGTAGTTGTCTTTTAAAGAGAAATACTTTTCTCATTCACTTTGTAGAGATTGGACAGAAAAAAAAAAAAACAACCCAAACTTTTGGGAACACGCAACTGTAAACTGTAAACCTTATTTCTTTTTCAAGTTCTTTAACCATAAGAAATTGTATGTCTGTAACAAATTGGAAGTATTTATGTGGTTTGGGAAGTCCTGTTATTTCAAACTCTACTTTCTTAAAATGCTGTTGAAAGAATATGCCTAGCAGTAGAATATGAATTTTCAGACACTGGAATAAAGTATTCACGATCAGATTCATATTGGACAATCAAAATGAAATTTAAAGCTGAAATTAAACATCTACATTCAAAACAACACAGAATGTCTCTATTAGCAATAGTTCATAATGGAGAAACTCTTGTTTTGGATTACCAAATATCTGTCACACTGTCTAAGAGGGAAGGAGGGCCAGGAGAACAGGTAGGAAAGAGCCCAACTGCTAAACATCCAATCTGCTCTCTATTCAAAGATTTTCTTTTAGTTCAGTGTATCTCTGGTATGAAAGGATCCCAAAATTCAGACCATATGCAAAATGTATTGTCTGCTATGCTACAGAAATTACATGCTCCTGTTTAAGTCAGGAAATACCTGCATATGTTGCTGAACAGCCTTTATAGGAAGTATAGATCTGAGAAGTAGGTTTTAATATCTCTTGATTAGTTGAACCCTTTTCTGGATTTCTGTGTAGTTTGCTGTGCAAAACAGGACAACTAGCCACTGTTTAAAAAAGAAAATTTTGTTCTGCTCACCAGGTTGTCTCAAAAGATGTGTGCTCTGATTGAACAAGACACCCAACATCTCAAAAAAGGACTGCACGCTCAAACTCAGAGTTGTACTAAATGTTGTTATATAGCTTTACAGAGATTTTTGTGTGGCCTGTGTTTAATTTGTTATTTTAAAGAGGTGTTAAACATTTTTTTAAAAATCGAGATATTGCAGGCATTTCCTTTTATGTACTGGGGCTCCAAAAACTGATACTCATGGTTGAATAAGGTTTTGCAATACATTCTATATTTGGTGTCTTTTATGTAAAGAACTGCAGTCAAGAATGGAATTATAACACCCTTCTACTGGAACATGGAAACACAGCCATCTGGCATGTATGTGTTCCATCATTTGCCAATTTTTTTTTCGCTACAGCCTATTTTAGTACTTGGGAGAACCTTCTTTGACTTGGTGTTTTTGTCAGAGGGAAAAATGTGCAGAAAGGCATACAGTCTATGTCTATAAGATTTGTAAGACCTGTAAGATTTCCTTTTCACAATCTACACCATGCTGAATTATTTGCTAAAGATTCAAAATTGCCTATGCCCATGGATTATTATACAAATATGAAAATTTTATAGAATTGCTGAATTTTTTGTCACCTACATGATTTAATCAATTTCCCACTACATGTTTTTCCACTGGATTTTTAAAATGAAAAAAACTTTCTGGCTCTCGGTGTATTCACTCTCTATAACCACGTTTTCAAAAGAAAGAAGAACAGAAAGCAATTCAGTTGGGTCAAGAAGAATCATGCTATATTGCAACTGGATTTGGACAGATAGTTAAGAGTTATTCTTTCTTCTTTTCCAAGAGTATGTTGTTTTTTTTGTTTGTTTGTTTGTTTTTTTTTTATTTGTTTGTTTGTTTTTTTTAATGGAGTGAAAACTTAATATGCAGTTTATGGTTCACTTTCATGAAAACACCACTCTGGAGTACTTTTAAATATATTTCTAGTTGTTCTATTTAAACTTATTAGAGAAATTGCCTTTTTTATCTGTTAATTTAGTGCCAGGCCGGGCCACAACTCAATAAATGGAAACAGGAATTCCTCCTATTTAAGCACTCCAGGGTGTGTGGTTCTAGGAAGCCTTAATCAGCTCTGTTCCACACTGGCACTAGATTTGTGAGGATTGTTACCGACAACTACCAACAACAAATTCAAGTCCTGTTTCTCACTCATGCTTTGATTCACCAAGTCCAGGCAGATGAAGATGATCCCATTCATCTTACATCTTTGCCTCCTAGAATGGGAAGGAGTTAAAGAATGTGCAACATCCACTTAATTTTGCATCTACTAGTATTCCTTTAAGTTTCCCTTACTGAAGTGCATAGGCATCTCACTGAACTAAAAATCTAGCTCATAGGGCCTGTTTAAAAAATCTCTAAGTAACTCTCAAAATTAAGAAAGGCAAGGCAAAGTAAGGTCAGGAGTACTTCAGAACAGATATGAAAAAGGCACCAGCCTCTGAACTATTGTTCAGAAATTAGCTCTAGTGCACACTTTTAGTAAGTTTTAAGTACTTCATGCTTTGTGACTCTGGTCACATAAGCTACTTTTTTCCTTCTGTTCTGAAGCTGTATTAGAATTGGCCACCCTTTCTGCATGTCACATGCAGAGAATGGTGACACAGAGGTATAATCAGGCAATTTTTGAATCTACCATTTCCTAGACAGGGAATAGATATCTGCTTCTTACTATAAATAGAGCAATGAAACCTTGAAAAGCAAATTGTGCATAAAAATGGTGAAAAAGTCCAAAAAAGTGTCAAAAAAAACCTGGTGTGTGAAAGCTCATCTGTATCATATCTGCATTCTCTCTGTACTTAAGTTCCTTTGCCTCTTAATAGGATGAGGAGTTTGGAAGAATTAGCCATTAAATAGATTATAGTCCAAAGAGTCCTTGCAGGAAACAGCAGTCAGACAAACAGAAAATTAGTCAATCCTGCTGGTATCATGCAGGTCAAGGATTGGAAGAGAAATGATAATGCCCCATTATAGAAATTCAGTACATTTTGAGGCCCAGAAAGGAGTTTTAAAAAGATGACAAGCTAGAGTTGAGAAGGCTTTTTGGAACACAGAACTTCCTGACTATCATTCATTTTGCCTTCAGTATTGTGCAACACTGGTAATTTTAGCAACATCTGATAGTCTCTGTAGTTAGGAGTACCTAAGCATTTTCATTACAAGCAACATTTGTCAGACATGAAGGCTTTTGCTATTTCAAACCATGTAAGTATGTATTTTTTAAAGCTGTGGTACTTCCACCAGTGCTTAACTTCTTGGTCACCCCACAAAATTCATGAAGTCATTCAAGTCTGAATTGGAAATTTGTGATGTTGCTGAAATACCCACTGAATCATCCTGAATTGTACTGATAAAAATTCAGCTAGTGGGAAAGACAGGAAGAAAATACTTTTTAGCACCAGAATAGAGTGTGAAGTTTTGTTTTCATTTATTCTCTACTGAAGATCTTTTGTTCTGTATATACTATTGCTGAAATAATATCAGTATCAATTCTATAACATCATAATAGATCACTAGCTGGTCAGTCTTAATGCCTTTGAGACAAACCAGCTCAGCAAGTCTGGCAAGTTATTTAAATTGCATGCCATCAGAGGCTTTATAAGGATAAGTGAATCTGCCATTTTCTGATACCAATGGCAGCAGGTAAGTCTCTTGAGATTGTTTGGAAGATTTGTCAAAAATGTGTTCCCTCAAACAGTAAAAAAAATCTTTCACAGAAATTCCATAGGTGAATTACATAAGAAAAGCATTTTTCTTGTAGCTTACAGTGTTATGTGAGATATCTGTACATCTCTAACAATAGCAACAGTTATTGTATTAGTATTAAAACATAAAGATTGCATATTGAGTCAATCACACATTTAATACAGTCTTTATTTCCACTCCTGTTGCTACCGTTTTCTCCTTTTTTCTCCTTCTCCTTCTCCTTCTCCTTCTCCTTCTCCTTCTCCTTCTCCTTCTCCTTCTCCTTCTCCTTCTCTTTAAAAAGGCAATNTCCTGCTCCTTCTCTTTCTTCTCCTGGTACCTTGACCACTTATACTGATATAACTGTAAAAGTTACAATGTGCTTCAACAAATTATTGTGACATTTATTTTCTTTCTTTTGGTAATGTTTCATAATTACTCTTACAAAATCGATAACCTTAAGCCTAAAGAGGTAATTATAATATCTGAAACTACTGTATAAAAAAGTAAGAACTAACAATAAGACTTTGATTAGCTATGTGGTTTACTCTACCAAAGTTCCGTTTTCAATTTTAAAAATACTGTTTTCTCTATACTTTTGTGTTTGCTTGTATGCAAGACACATGCTGCACTTTGCAATCAAGAGAATAAAGGAAAATCAAAGAAATTCCCACCTAATGTGGTTAAAAAACACTACACATATCACCCACTGCATTTCTGATTGACAGTTCTTGAAGCTGGGATTGACAACATGTAGGATGTAATGAGTGGGAAGACGACTGGAGTGTTCAGCTTATAAAAGAGAGGTCTGCCTTCACAATAGCACTAGAAGTTGTTACAGTCATCTGTTACTGCATTTGCAGAAGCATATGATAAACAGTGTCTAAAAAATCCCCAAATGATGTAAATGCCTACTTTTTAAAATTACGGATTCTGTTTATGGATCCCCACACTCATTAAATTGCTTTCTCAGGGCAGTGCTGTATTAATGATATTTTTCTTAAGAAGTTAATAGACAAAAAACAGGGGAAAGACATATAGTAATGGCCAATGAATGGACAGTAACTTGAGACTATGCTCACAGTACTATGTAAAAAACCGTCAAGGTATGAGAGTTTCTGAGAACTGAGAGTTTCTGAGTTTCTGAGGTCAAGTGAAAAGGACAAGCTCATTTCCACACTGGTTGGAGATACCCAGTCTTGCATAGCTTTACTTAATCCACACCGCTTAGTGCTCAATTCTGTCTTTTAGCCAAACCTTGAAGGCCCTCAGAGATCATCTTTAATTTACAGGTCTGGGGGATAGTGGCAGGTGGATTTCCTCCATCTTCACCAAGATTAAAATGCCAGAACTAATGTCAAAATTATCTTGCATCTTCCTAGAGTAGCAATTTATATTAGGAAACCTGGAGGATCCTGTTATTGAAAGTTTTGAGGTGTGACGTGGATTTTTGATGAGCAACTGCATGATTAGTTTGTGAGGACTGTATTCAAGGACTGTGTAAAATATATGGGGAGAAAACTGGTGGAAATCTGACAGTTTTATCTGCATAGAGTTTTGAGATTTGTGTCATTTGAGATGAAGAAAACTGTCTCCAAAAACCTGTGCAGGCCTTGTCTTAAAAAGAGGTATTAGGAGCAATCTAAAGCATAACTAGGGAAAGAATTACCAAATAAGCAGGTATAGATGAACAGAGGTTCTAAAGAACATTCCTCTTTTATTAGGACAGATGGAACTGTGGATACGAGGAGTCAGGAAAGGGTTCTTTCCCCACAGTGCATGGAGTAAACTAGAATTGACTCATAGGCTAACAACAATGATAACGCACAAGCCTAAAAAAAAGTCACATCATGACTCAAAGCGACAGAGTTCTTTGTTCTCACACTTCTATCCCACTCTCTTTTTCAGGTAGAGAAATATGCCAGTATGTATCAGTCCTGTATTTAGAGTTGATTACAGGACTCCTATGATTGGAGAGTTCTATACCATTTATGGTCAATTTTCTAGTAGACCGTTCTGTATCCACTTGCAAAGAGGGTAACTCAATGGTTCTACAGAAGCTCCTTGCTTCCAAACTTGCTAGCAGTTATATAGGCAGCAAATGTAGGCAGTATGAATGCTGAACAGCCTCATAATTCCTGATATGGGCACAAAGCCAGGATCACAATCTGGCTCTTCAAGACTTGACACATTCTCAGAACACTGTAATACAGTATTGTTATTTATAGAATTTTGGACCTGTTTGAACTTTCCTACTTTTCTATCAGAGGATAAAACCTGAAGATATCTTCTATAAAATGTAAGACATGGTGTATCTTTCTGCAAATTCTGATAATAATTAGAGACTACAAATTACTCTAGACCTTTCGGATTCCTGTGCTATAGCAATGTCATTTTATGCTATGTATTTTTCTGGTTCTCAGCGGTAAAAGAAACTCTTTTCATTAGTATCTCAGGATGTCTTTTCTATTTCTTCTTNGCTTTTGAGGGAAAAAAGGATTCTTTATTTTTGCCAACTTTATCAGGCAGTCTTATGAACAAAATTACTTTTCTCCATAACTTTTGCCCTCTTCTTACACTGCAGATTCCAGAGAAAGGGGAGAAAGGTTATCTCCTTTACTTGCTTTTCGTTATTCGTACAGGTAAGCAGCATATAACCTTAGTTTATTCCAAGTGTTCTCGTTAATTCCACACATCTTTCTTCTAAAGTATGAAAGATATATTTATACTTTTTCATAATAATAGGTGTTAATGAAGACATATAATATGTAAATACTAATGTCACCCCTCACAGAAAAGGCAAACCCTTAAATTCATGCCCGTTTGCTTTAT
>VYZQ01020662.1:0-31201 GCA_013400655.1 Mystacornis crossleyi
ATATATATATATATATATCTCCACTGGAAGGCTGCCAGAGACTTTGGAGGCTCTGCGCCACAAACATGCTCAGTGACTCCTGGCCATCTGGTGAGCTGGCTGGATCCCTGCTCCAGGATCCGTATCTTCAGGCAGAACCAGCCCCTGGAGGATCTGAGTATGGGCAAGCAGCATTTTAGGGGATAGGCTGCCTGTGCTGATTGACAAGTGGCCCATTCCTCTGCTCCATCCTCAAGAGCTTTTATCAGAAAGTGGATCCCAAAGGTCCTCCAGTATCTCATAATATACAGGAGCCTTTTCCATAAGGTGGGACTCGCCATAGCAGACCTCAAGAAGAGACCTGTAAATTAGCTGGGGAAAGTGCTTTAAAATAAACAACAGCTTTCAAAACAACCCCTAAAAGCATCTAGGCCCCTATCCAACAAAACACTTAAATGCTCGTGTGGCTCTAGAGAGGGAAGGCAGCTCACCAAATATGCACAGATGCTTGATAGCCAGAGTCACTTTCCACAGCTCTGCCACAGGCTCATCTGTAACCTCGTACAGGGATTTGAGCCCTGCTCTGCCACGCTTCATTTCCTCCAGCTGTAAAACTGGGAAAGTCATCCTGAGTTTCCTCCTTGAGAATATTGTCTTATATATATTGGATGTTTAGTCAGTGCCAGATATTGGGGTGATGCATTACACAGAGGTGCTTATACATTTAACTATGTACATCCAGATCTCTCACCCAACACACTGAGTAGACCCTTTGGATTTCACTGGAATTTCCCCTCTAAGCAAAGGTTTTCGAGATCTTTAACTCTTGCAGGACATTGAGTATCATGATTAAAACTGTCAAGAGCAAAAAAAACTTCTATCATGCTTTTGCTAATGGGAAATTCAAAAATTCTGTCGATGTTTAGGATGTTATGATGTGGCTCAGACCTAAGTGCAGAGGAATTGTTCCTAAACTTCAATTCAAGGGCCTTTTCAAGAACAAATCATTTGGAAACAAGGAAAAAAAAAAAAACTTTTTGGTTTGCCTCCCTTTTTTCAGATGCCTATGAAGTCCTTATCATATATTCACATATTAGAGGGAGAATGATCCTGTGAGATTTAAGAAATAAAAACTTGGAAAAAATTTCCAAAGGACTGGCTGCCATGTTAATTAATATCCAGAGACGAAAATCTAGTGGATAGGGAACTGCACAATGATTTAGGAGATACGGGATGTAGAAAAGAATCCCAGCTTAAATACAGACTTCTTTGGAGAATTGTTTTCATCTTTTCTGTAAACTCTCATGAAAACAGCACATCATTACTTCAGAGGGGACATAATCCATTAAAATATCTCAGGTAGACTTGAAATAACAGAGGTTTCATCCATGATACTCTTTTTCTTTTCCCTATTTGCAGCCTATCCAAACTCCATTAATTCCTAAATCTCTGCCCAGACTGGTATTAAAATCACCTTGGCAGTGCAACTCTAGGATGAAGACATCTGCTAATTCAGAGAGAGCAGCCACTGGAGGCTGCCACTGCTGTGAGAGATTGCTGACCATGGACAGGGTGTTACACTGGCCTAGGATAGTTCAGGGAAAGCAGAACTCCACAGTTGCCTTTTCCAGTCCAGCTAAAGCAGCTCCCCAGCAGCAACCATGGGGAGACAGAAATGCTCAGGAAAAGCCATCCACACAACTGAGCAATTCTGCCTAATTGTTGCCAAGAACTACTCAAAAAGAGGCAAAATTTACCATCACAGACCAGAGCAACCATGCCTGTCTCCTATAATTAAATTATTAGTCCCACTTCCAAGAGGAGACTGAAGCCAGAGCACTCACATGGTCCACGCAGTCCCAAAGGGGCTCCGAGCAGAGACCACTGTGCTCATTTACCCTCCGAGGGCGCCGGTGAAGGGCTGCACTTCACGGAAAGGCCTGGTCAGAAACCACCTCGCTGCATCAGGTGCTGCTGCAGCCTGCACACTGGAAAAGGTTTCAGTTCAAGCAGTGGTGATTAATTGATCTGAAGCTGTGTTCCTGCCCCTCCCGTGGCAGCAGAGCACATCTTGCCTCTGAAATAACAAGGGGTTAAGATGTGCCATGAACGCACCACCTACATTTTTACGGCTATAAAAATGGGATGCTTACACTTTTCCTAACCCCTCACCAATGACCAGACCCATATGTAAATTTCACACAGTAGTATTTAGTAGCATAATTAATCCCTACTTTATGTTATGAGTAATATTTCCTATTCCCGACCCTGCAACGTCCTTTAAGAAGATCCATGTTCCAATTAGACTAGCCCATCGGCACTCTTTTAATGAGCAGATTAATCATTCAGATGGGTACAATGGTGTCATCACAGGTTTTAAATATGATAATCTACATCCTAATGGTGCTGCAAAAGCCTTGGCTCACAGCAAAAAAAGGTAGGCAAAAACTGGTGATACTTTCTTTTTTGTTCTCTTTCATTTTCCATATGACTCAAGACTTGAGAATTCTTGGGTGATGCAGAAGGTGCAGCAAGAGGCAGCTGGGAGAGAGGGGCTGCAGAGCAGTGTGGTAATTCAGGTGCAATAATTGTTTTGCAAGGGTAGAGAGAGATCTTCTGGTGCCTGAAAAACCTTCTGTCATGATGAGAAAAAGTTTCAGGTCTGCCTTGTCAGCCTAACAGATCAGCTCTGTCCTTACAGCCTTTTCTCAACACTTATTTAAAACACATCTAAAATGTGAGACTGTCATTCAGAAAGTCATTTAATTTTAATAATAATAGAGGTCTTTTCAGATCATGCAAACTTCACCATTTGCAAAAGGCAGACTGGATATTTTTAAAGCCAAATGGAAGCTGTTGTGTTTATTTATAGGGGAAAAAAAAGAATAAAGATTAAAAAAAAAAACTTTCAAACTGCATTATATGGGCTTAATTCCATGCAAGCTGGTGTAGATACTCCTGCTCAAATGAAGTGAAAAAGCTCCTAATAGTATCTTTAAACTAGAAATGCCAGGGTTATAACCCCAGACCATTCTCCATCTCTACTCTCAGTACAACACTTAAAAATATGGGCTGCACCACTCCTTAATTGTGGCTTTCTACTTGGCAACAGGTAGAAATTTCATCTGCTTTTCCATCTCTCAAGCTTGTGTTAATAAGACAAACCCTGCAGAACGGCAGCTCCTCTGCAGACACACAGCATTGATTTACACTGTGACTGATTTTGATGCAGCCAAAAAAGAACCAGCAACTCCCAGTTCAGGCCAAGGCTGTATTTTAAACCCAGCAAGAAAAGGATAGTGGTGGATTCTTGTCTACAAAAAAGTTAGCTGCCAACCATGATCCATTTCTGAGCGCTGTCCTCTCGTAAACAGTCCCCATGAAGTCACGACCAAAGTCTGAGTAATTCTTTCATCACTGTCTGAGGATGAACTGAGTAAGGGATATAAAATTTGGACTTACCCCTAATGTGCCCACACACAGTCTATGGCAGAGGGCAACTAAATTCTTCCTCAAGATGTCTGAACTTCATTAAAACATGTTTCTGCTACAAAGGAATCTTTATTTCTTATCATTAAAGCAAAATCTCTTCCTCAGCAGCCAAAATCTACCCTCCAAAGTCACTGTCAACGGTGTGATTGTATTTTTCAAATCACATTTTCCAGCTAATTGCTGTCCAAAGCCTCCTTGTTTTACTCAGATATGTAACTGTAGGAATCAGTCATGCTACTCACTCAATTAAATTGTATCCTTCTTGGCCCTTCATCTTTTAGGATCTGATCCAGCTCTCCTTGACTACAGAGATGACTGGATCAGAGCCATTTTGCATAAAGCCAGCAGAGGAGTTGGTATTTCAGTCAGGTGTTCAGGTGTATTGCCTGAACTCCATCTGAAATTGCCTGCTCGAGATAGGCTGATGCAGAGAACTCTGTGCATAAGAAGGAAGCACTGAAATTATAAAGAGCTGTCTTGTGACCAGGTACTTGCTGGGCTAGGAGACATTATTCTTACTAATGCACCTTTGCTAATGTCCACATCACAAGGATATTCTTTCTTTTAGCATAACACTAATGTTAGTTGTCCATTATGGTATCAGGAGTCATAATGGCCAAGGAATCCCTACAGTGAAAGAGCAAAAAGAACATTTAGAAATAGACTCCTACACTGGTTATGAGAATATTGCTGTGGCAAAACGTTTTTATTATTATTTTTTTTCTTCAGTGCATTAATTTCTGCTCGTTTTGCAAATTTGGGGAATCATTCACAAGGCAGCACCTCAGAAGCACTTAGGAAGAGCAGCCTCAAACCTCAGATGGTTCCTGTCACACTCCCCTTACAGATATTCCCCTACGCTCACCCTGGCTGGCTTTTCTGCAGCAAATGCATTCTCTGCACCTGACACGAGGATCTGATTGTGGCTGTCACTCTTTGCTGAGGCTTTAAAGAACACTGTCTGTGCAACTCTAGAAACCACATCAAATTGCAGTTTTTCCTGATTTTATTCCAATTTGCATAATAGGTCACCGTTAGCACACTGTGCTGAAGGAGAAACAGCTCAACTGAAATCTACCTGGAATGTTTCCATTAAAATGTGCTCCATTTTTTCCCTCTGCTCTCACTGCTGTCAGCCCACTAGTGAATTAAGGAAATACATATGTAAACAACTATAAAAATGCAAAAAATAATTATAAAATTAGTTCTAGATGCATAATCCAGTGTGATTCATGTTATGTTCCCACCGTGATCCCAGTTCCAGAAGAGTTAATCAACCATAGCAACCTTCTAATCAGAGCAGTGAACTAATGATCCTATTTCTGAGTAATACCAGTCAGATAAGGCTCTCAAAAGGTAGTTAACATCACTTTGGTGGAAAGGCATGACAAGTGCAAGTTCTAGCAGTGAGTAATGCATCATTCATGCCCCCTCTCGTTCTGACATTTTAACGTTATCTTGTTTTACTGTGTCGGCCTAACACTGCCACTGCTGGCAAATTAAACTGTGAACTTACAAAGTGGGTGGCAATAAATACAAATTATGAGAGTTCAAAAGATGTCCCTGGAGGTGTACTGCCAGACATGGAATGTCTCTGGCTTTTCTGTCACATAGCAATAGACAAGACAAAGTGTAGCATGAGCTGAAAAAAAGAATTAACTACATCACGGTGAAGAATGAGAGGAAAATGAAAAGAAAAAGAGGGTAAAAAAAGGAAAGCCAAATAAAAGGGAGATGTAAAGGTAGGGCAGGAATGAACAAAAGAGCATACCTTTGGAATAAAAAGCATAACTCTATTTCACCTTGCAGAACAAAAAGTTGTGTAAATTAGGGATCAACAAATGCCTCTTGCAAACATCGACCAACTATAAAATGTTCCCAGTGTTATTACAAAAGTAAACGTCTCCTCCTGAAGAAACTGCCACAAAAACAGCAGCAGCATGACACTGCAGCATTTGTATCTCTAGCAGAAATTCGGAATATCCCACTTACCCACGCGAACAAACAGTCCACATTCTGCATTGACTTAAATACACGGGGCAAAATCCTGCCCTCACTGTCAGGAGGGAAAAAAAATAATTGAGAGAAACCGCCTGAGGTGACAACGAGGAAATCAGAAAAAGGCTCCTTGCACAGCCTTATCCTCAGCCTTTTCTATTGTGTGTAGGGAGATAAGAGGGGCACTGGGGTTCCCCTCGGACCCCCCCAGCTCTCAGGAGGCTGGTGACCTGCTCAGCCCCCCCAAGCCAGGGCCCAACACGCACTGCAGCAGTTGTACTGCAGATTTACCACAGGCAAAACAGAGAAAGTTAACATTTCTTCCTTCCCACGGGAAGATAAAACTTTCCATGCTATTAATGGGGTCAGAAAAACCCTGATTTTTAATATACCCAAGCCATGAAGCTTATTCAACTTGGTCTAACACCACTAATGAATCTTATAAAACATTTTATCTCCCCCGCCCATATTCACAAACCACTCACATGAGGCTTGAAAATCACAATAATATCTTCCCAAAGTGCAGATATCACTCACACCATATGCAGCACAACTCTTTATTTTTCCCTATAAACTATTGGTTTCATTGAAACTCATTAGCATCACCTGTGTTAATTACACTAGCAAACCAATCAACAGCTCCTTCTTAATTAGGTTTTCTTTATTAAAGCCGGAAATTACCAAGGAGACAAAAGTCAACTGGGGAAATTATGTGAAAAGGAGTGTTTATGCCAAATTACCATACAAAATATAATAAGGAAAGGAAACTCAGTTTGTTTACAGGAATAACAAACAATATTAATTTTCAAGGTCACTGGCACAATTATTAATTACCTGCCTTACATTTTATTGTGATAGTTTAGTCTGCAGAGGCAGGAGTAGCTTATAAAAAACCCTTTGGAGTGTGGCTGCTCTGTATTTCAGCTGCCGCGGTCGCTGCCGATGACGCGAGCGGTGTTTTAGGAAGTTACTTTCATGAGCATTTCCCAGATGGGTTAGCACGATGGAAACTCTGTCAGGGACATAAAAACCTTCGTGGTTTGACTGCTGCCTGCCTCAGAGAGGTCCCATGGGAAGGGAGAATGCAGCCAGTGAAATCCAGGTTGGCCATTCCCAGAGGAAGGTGTTTTGGGGTCCAAGAACACACCATGAGAAGTGCTCCTGCTACTGATCCTTAGACCTCACAGAGGTGCCATTCCCCATCCTTTACATCCCCTGATACCCGTTAAAATTACTCCCACAGCTCCAGGGAACAGAGCTGGCACGGGCTGAAACAAACCCTGCTCAGCATAACTGGCTTTATGATGTTCAGTGGGGAACCCAGTCCAATTGACCCTTCTACAGAGGAAATCTGCTGGCATACCCAGCTTCTTCCCCTCCACTGCCTGGAAAACGCTACCAGGCTTTGTTTGCGGGTCCAAAGCCAGACTCAACAGCCTCCTGCTCAGTCTGGTTGGCATTGGGTTGATGCCAAGATGAGGTCAGGGTGCTGGGCCACAGAGCAAATGCTGTGGCTGTTACTGTAGGAAGTTTGCCAGATGCTTTCTCTGCCCATGCCCACCTACCACGAGAGTCCCCTTTGAGTGCTCCTTACCACACTGTGCCTTCTTTTCAATTTCCTATGTGCCCACAGAAACACAGGCTCACACATTACTGCAGCTTCTCTGCAGCTCCACAGCTCTGCCGGGATCCCCAAAGAATCCTTGGATAGCACCACCAAAGCAGTTGTCTCCAAATTAACCACCTGGCTACATAGATTGAATTTTCAGCTGACCAATATGAAAGTCAAAGCTTGAGCTCTGCATCCCTGACCAAATCTGTCAAAGGAACTTCCTGAAATAAATAAGCCATTTGTGAACTGTAGATTATCTGCTGTTAATTTACCTGGAAATCCACCTCAACAATTGATTATTTCAAAGTTACTCACTGTGCTGTGTAACAGCTCTGTTTAGCCTTCCAAAAATGAACTGACTGTTCCAGCCTTGCACTGGTTGATATATCTAGAGCTTTAAAGAACTTCATTTTGGAAACTCCTTTCTAACTCCCTAAAAACTCAGAGCCTGCATCATCCTCCTCCTCATGTTTCCTAAATGTGAACAGGTCCTTTTGAAGCTGACAGCAGTTAGTTCAAGTAACTTGGATATCTGCTGCTCTTACATTATGTCAGATGTTTTTTCTGTTGTTCTGCGATCACTTCTACACTGACTGAAAAACTGTATCTAATATTAAATTAAATCTTGGTATTATCTTCTAATATTTTGGTGCCTGCATCTTTAGTTAATGACCCATCAGTTCTTTTCAGTCCTGCTAACACTTGCATTTGGAAAGAATAATATTCAGTAGTTTTACAAATATCCAACATCCTTGAAAAAAACTAGTCATCTTCTCAGAACAACTCTCCTTTAACCCAGTTATCAATTATACCATCAACATCTCAGTTTGCAATAAGTCCATTTGATAACTTCAAACGCACATACCTTAGCTTTATTGCACAGATCTATTGCATAATGGGCAATCATCTCATTGCACAGACAGTTGCTTCTAAACTAAGGTCATGTGGTTTTCCAACGAGTTATTCTTGTATGGACTATGGGGTTTCTCTGTATTTTTTCATGTGTTGATCTTACACTTTGCAGTCCTCGTAATGGCACCAGGGAAGATGCAGCAGTCACCAGTGCCAGGACACCTGCAGCATTTGCTCTCTGCGTGGCAAGCATCTGCCACACTGGGGCCTCAGTGCTCATCTGGGCTCCCAAGTGTGACCATAGTACAAATATTTCACTTTCTCCAACTTCTTTGCAAATGCCACTTCATTCCAGCAAAATTTGGAAGCGTTACCACCCCTTCTCTCGAGCTCTGCAAGGACTTGTTCCAAACTGACAGTTCCTTTGATCCTTTCCCTTTGTTTCCTCACTAAAATAGACAACGAAGATGTGACACAGATTCAAGAGGCTGCTGAAACACTGGGTTACCTCCTAACCTCAGCCAGCTGATGGAGGAAAGAAAATGGTTATACAAAGATCCCGGTCTGACTCTCCAGAAAACCCTGTCTAAACCATAGTGCTCACACAGGGGAATGGGGAGGACTGGGAGGGAAGTGGCTTCCCTGAAGGTCTCTGCATAATTGAGGACATCTCACACAGTCCTTGGCAGGAGTTTCCTCCTCTCCCCACTGCCTGGGAGCATTTCCCCTCAGCTCATCCCAGTCCCTCCCCTGACACATCGACTCTAATGAAAGCAACACCTAGAATCTGCATTCAAATCACATTTTCTGGTTCAGTCAGAAGACATATCCATCCCCACTTTGATCTTCACAACGGGCTGCTGGAGAAGAGGCACCCTCCAGTCATTCCCTGAATCTTCCTGGATTTCAGAGTACAAGAATAACATGGTCTGCATACGCCAAAGAACGGCTGGAAGAGCCCCCAGGTGAACATCCAAACTCTGGAAAAAGTTATGGGTGCTCTCCACACCCCATCTTATGAGGGAATAATTTCCGGAAAAGTCCCTACTCGGCCTCTTCCACTCGCTGAATGCCAAAAATAATCTGGAGATGTTGCCTATGACATCACCTGCTGTACCAAGCCCTTGCAAGGTTGGTAATGTCATGGAATGTGACAGGGCTGTCTCAAAAAAAAAGAGTGGATGGTTTTAGAAAATCATATTGTACACTAAAGGTGGAGCTTCCAATCTGTGCATCATTTAAACCAGACTACCATATTCTGTTTTAAAAAGAGACAGGCACATGAAAATGTACATTTCTTTTATATTAAGAGGGAAAAATAGCCCAGGAAAAAAGAAAATCCCCTATGCTAGAAATGCATCACAGTTGCAACAATTCAAGAATAAGTATTTAAAAGACAATTTTTTTTAAGAAGTACATGATTTCCCTGATAAACCATAATGGCTCTTTAGAACCCATCATGGTCTACTATTAAAAAAAATCATATTTAAAACACTTCTAAAATATGTTATAAAGATTTTTTTTTTAAATGAGAATTATTTACCCAGAAGACCATAATGGTTCTGAAATGTACTTTGTAAATCTGTATTCAGGGACTTTTTTTGTTAAAAAGGATTTTTTTTTCTTGGCCCAAGAGATCTTGAACAGCTTCAATGGAACTATCAGGATTTATTGTTTTAATAGGGCTGAAATGAAGTTTGGAACATGCACATACAGCAGCAACGTTTTTCAGACAAGAATGAGAAAGAGGGGGGAAAAAAAAGGCAGTAGAAGTGGAAGGAGGAAAGGAAATGGAAGAGGGAGATGAGGGGAAGGAAGACTGCCCACACAACTGAGATGCTGAGGCACAGAAGAGCCACAGTCATGGTAGCAGATGCAGAGGGGGGAGGTTTAGAATTTCCAGGAAATTGGGGGGAGAAAGTATTTCTCAGTTCAAGGGAAAGCACTGCTCCCACAGACTGCAGCACTGCAACGTGCCAGCTCTGAAGGAAATAAAGTAAAAGAAAGGAAACATTATTTGGTGAGCAGGAGCTGCAGAGCTGACAGCAACCCCGGGTAAATACTGGAAATGCTTCTACAGCAGCGTCCCGGAGTTCAACAGCACGGGCTGTTCACAGAGTCTGCTCCTGAGTGCCCGTCAGGCAAACCCAGCTCACAACACTGCTCCTGACTGCAGAGAAACGATGTGAGAGGAGAAATGGGAACAGCCAGAGTGAAGCAACATGGCCAACATCCCACCCGTGCCCAAGCAAAACCATCAGAAGCCACCTCAGAGCCACACCAGGTGGGTGGAGAGCCAAGGCAGCCCGTCCATGTCAGCGGGAAGGGTCTGGTCCTCACTCTCCAGAAACGTCCTCCAGCTGATAAAGAACATTTATAACAACACTTCCGTGGTGCCTCAGAGTGCAGTGCCAGTGACATGAACCAGTCCATCTTCCAAGACAAACCCTCAGGAGGGAAATAGGAAGGGGATAAAAACCCCCAATGAACAACCAGTTGTGGCTGCACAAAACAACCTGCAGCAAACTGCAAAACAAACTGCAAGTTCTGCACGTGTGCACAAACACAGCAGCACATTCACACACGTCTCCATTTCCAGGAGCCACAGTCAGTGCTGCCACATCACTCTGAGGCATTACTTGTGATTTTTGTCATCCCAGCACTTTAATTCTCACTTGAGAAGAAAATACTGTACCTGGAATGATACTCTCAGACTGGGAGCCAACTATTTCGGTACAGGTGTATCAGACTCGACTTGAAACAGACTCATTCAGTGCAGCCTTTCAGTGGCCAAACCAGCTTTGCTCTGTTAGAAAAGTCAGAAATCAAAACTCCCAGGAGCTGCTGGCCTGCACGATACAAAACTCCACTGCTCAGCCACATCAAGGTAATTCTTGAGCTGCAGATGGGCAGTGCCCACAATTGTCTGTGACTAGAGAAGAGGCTCAGCCTCTGAACCAACTCTAGGGCAATTCTAAAATGTTGGCCACCATCCTCGCTTATTTTTCCTTCATACTTGGAAATAAGTACCAACTAAAAGCCAGCAAACAGGGTTTGTCCTGAGTCATGTAAATACACATCACATCACAATGTCTGCTGTTACTGCAAAGGGCATTAGTTTAACTAAACAAATGCCTAACACAACACATTTGAATCATTTAAACCTATGTTTAAAAGGGATTTAGACAGAAAGACAGGACAGTTCTTGAACTTCTTTTATGCAATCTACGATACCGTCTGAGTTAGATATCCATAACTCACTGTATTAAGAATTTTTGTGTCCAATCTTCTTTTGATATTTGTGCATTGCCACAGGTGAGAAGGACGTCTACACTGGTAGAAATGACCCTGCTGGAGTCAGTGAAAATTTGTGTTCACAGGAGGAGTCCAGCATGTCCTCCCAGGAGAGCCTCCCAGTTACAGGCTGGACGCAGCAACGAAGGGGTGATTTTCCCCGGTGGGTGCCAAGCAGAGGCTCAGACTGCATCACCTGTGTTCTCTTTGGACTGAGGTTCCCCACATCTACGGGTCAGGATAACTGGTGTTAGTAGGTGAAGCTGGGAGAGCTCTTCACCCGGAGGCCCTCACTGCTCAGGGAATGGGGGATGAGCGTCTGTGGAGAGGAGACGTCTTTGGCCACTTGCAGCTGACCGGCCTTCAACTCACAAAGGATGACTTTTGTCACCAGTCTTCCCCATAACACTTCAAGAGCTTAAAATACACTTTGAGGAAGGTTTCAAACAGTTCTTTTCCCCTCAAATCTGTCTACGTTTATTCACTGTGGATTCCAGAAGGATGACCTGGATTTGCTTGCACACTCTAAAACCAAATTATATCAGTCCCAATTAGGTCATCTGCTAGCCTGCACCTGCAGCTCAGGACTGCAAAATTCCTCCCCCTGAGTATCTCCCTACAGTTCAGACAGGGCAGGGAAGCCTTCCATGTTAGAATAACTACTATAAAACCATATAACACAGCCTAAAAATACAATTATAATTGCAGCGCCAAAAGCAAGCCAGTCAATATCTTCAGGATTCTAATAGTTTCAAGCACTATTACCTTAACGGTCTCACATCACAGTACTGATTAAAGAAACATTTTGTCTTTTTATCTGTATTCAATGGAGAGCGTAATCACTGGAGTGTAGAGAGCTAAAATATTTATTAGGAAGTATACAGCTTGGGTCAGGCAGCAAAAGGCACCGTTCAAGCAGTGAGCTGCAGCCCAGCCCGGAGTCTAAATCAGAGATCCCATCCCATCACCTCCTTGGGATCATCTGCTGCACACAGGACAAGCTCTGGAGTGAGTTCTGCTCCTGCTCTGCCCCCCTGAAAAACCTCACAGGAAGATCCCCCTCAGGAGCTCTAATGGACAGCGTCACTCAAGGAACAGGTATTTCTATTCAGCTAAGTCAACGAGACCTACGCATGGAGATGGGATACAAATCAGCTTCACGTATGGAAAATACGTGTTTGGGGCTTTTTTGAAAAGTAAATGAGAAAATTTGCCTTCCCTGACAGTAGCACTGTTGTTTATCTAGAATTAAGGAAAAAAAATTAAAGAGGCTAAACCCCCATTCTTGTCCTGATAAATTTGTTTTCTCTTTTTGCCTAATTGCTTAACAATAAATCCACACACACTCTATTATCCATAGCCTACTGCAATATTCCTCAGGGCACATGATCAGCAATCAGAAAGCTTGAAAGATGGCCAACATAATCTTAAATATCCCAGTGTATTACCAAATCAGTATTTCAAATTTAGTGGACATACTCAGATATGTTTTCCTCTCCGCAAGAGGCATCATGTAAGTGGCAAACAAGATACAGAAGATCGATTATTTAGCATAATTGCACAATCTAATTGTATGGATTTTAAATGGAACAGGAGGAGAAAGATTAAAATCATACAGCACAGCAGTATACTTTCACAGAGTGCATGAAATAGATTTTCCCCAATTAGCGAAACAATGGAAATATTTACTGTCAATCCAGTGAAGATATTCTGAAACAAGAGTCAAACAACATCCAGATCAGCACAGGGCAGGAGCAAATAATTCCATCATTGACAGGGAAAACAACCCAAAGCATGGAAAACTTACACATTCTATTCAAAAAGCCACGTTCCTGTGGTGCCGCATCATTTCAGAACCACATTTGGGGACTTTATGAACAGCCTGTGCTGACTTCCCAAAGGCAGCAGCACATCCACGCCAGCGGGTGAGTTTTAGACCCATCTGAGCACACAGCACCTTTCACCATTGCTCACCAAAACCTGGACCACGCCGGTGCGTCCTGCAGATCGACCAGGGGAGCGGAGGGAGCTCCCCTGTCTCAAAAATGAAGTGCCAGCACTAACCTTGTCATATTCCCCGGGCAGACAAAGGCGGCGCGGCTCCGCTCAGCCGTACCACGGGTTAACTGGCATTTCTAATACTTTTCACCTAGCCCGGCTTGACAGATGCCTAACCTTCGCCGGGAGTGGAGACAGCCTGATGGGCCCTGGCCATACAGGGGGAAAATTTTTGATGCTTCCCACTTATGACATGATTGATTTTCTTTCAGCGGCCCTTCACTTTTGGCTGTGGCGAGGGCTGCCTGCCCGAGCCCCCGCGCGCCCTGACCTCGACATATGGCCGCTGTGAGGCTGAAAACTGATGACGGCAGAAACCTAAAAAATCAATAGGCCCTGTCAGTCAGTGGGGAGGCGAACGTCTCTTAAAAACCCAATCACGACATATACTTGCTGCATGGTGCGGATCCACTGCACACTTGAGAACACACTGAATTTCCCGGGGTTTTTATTTATTTAATTTTTTTTTTTTTTTTTAAGTTGTTTGTTAACATACCATTTATGTATTTATTCCGTAACCTTTTCTGCAGTAAGAAAGCGCATGAATCTTGTTAGGGTAGAATCTCCACAATATTAACTAGAAGAAAAAAAATAAAATCCCTGGAAACTCTCTGGGAATAGTATGAAATAAATAAAGAGCACCTTTCCGTTGCCAGTATAAACACTGACATCATTACTTTTGACATTATCTGGAAAGAATTTAGATATAAGGACTTCTAGAGTCTAAAAACATATGAGTATGAAACTGTTTTAATTTTCATTGCAGGGGGTGAAGTATTGTTTTGGTTTGTTTTGATTTTTTGACTTAGTTTTTGAAATATGTAAGAAAGAAACTGAATTCACGATTGGTTCTACACTTCATAGTTCTTGTCATCTTCTGTGTGCAGTGAAGAAAGGAAATTATTAGCCCCACTGAAACNACAAAACCTAATGCTGAATTCCCAAATTAAGATCAATTAAAGCTTTCTTTATAGCTACGAACCTGACAAGCTTACAATTTCGCCCTGTTGCAATGGGGTGTGTGTGTGTTTTAATGTAATATTAATGAGCCAGGATGGAGGGTCATAAAAAGTGATAGGTTTTTGCGATGGTAAATTATAAATCGGTATTGATTTTTCCCGGCACTAATGCAGCCAGCTTATTGTAAGACACCACAGGCAAAGTGCACTTTATCAGATTAGACTGGAGCCTGGTATCAAATATACATGAGAAAAAGGATGCATTTGTGACTTAGACTAGACTTTTTTTTAATGATACATGAAATTTTTAAGGAAAAAAGTCTCAGAATATTAAGAAATTAAATACCATTTTAAAAGATCCCAGATGGTAGCAAATAGATATTAATGTCACATTAGGGTAATTTGTTTTTACACTGATGGAATATAGGAATATAGGAATAAGTACGTGAACTAAATCCTGCTCAGATTTAACCATGTGCTTAATCAGTCCAATTTATGATCGTCTCAATTGTTCATGAGAAGAGTTTCGTGTTTGCATAAAATGCCTGAAGAATCAGGCCCTACATCTGTTCATACCTATGTGTGATATGAAGTCACACGTATAGACACCTATTCAGTGAATATGGACCCTGTGTGAGGGATTTTTTACATCCTGCACTGCTTTGAAGAAGCTGTTTTCCCCCCCATACCTCGTACCACCCCACCATGCCAGCCAAAGACTATGAAAGAGCTTTTCCTTGTAGCACTTTTATTGCTTAAATACTGTGAAGCTTTTCTTTCCCTTTCATCTCAAAAACGCATTGGGAGTTGGCCGCGCAGTAAAACTGGGCGTTATTTTTAAAATCAGCTCTGCTTTTCATCTCCTGACCTTCCCGCAGTCAGGATTTCCTCATTAAAACATTTCAGTGACGTGGATAATTGACCAAAAAAAAAAAATTTTTTTTGAGAGGGAGAAAGAGAAAACAACAACAACAACAAAAACCACAGTCATTTCCTGCAAATTTGCTCTGGATGGGCAGCAAACCAGCACCCCTTTTTCTGCACCCGAGAAGGGAAGGAAGAACTGTGCACAACGGCACACGCCCACATTCCCAAGCGCGTTCCAGGGATTCTGCCATCCCTCAGTGGCCTCTGCCATCCCTTCCTGGTGGCTCCAGACTCTTCTGATGCCCTCAGCCCTCCTCCTCTGGCCTCAAAGGTCCTGCCAGCCTCCGAGAGCAGAGCTGGCCTCCAGCTCCTGCTGTCTCGCTGGCCCGAGCAGCCTGTGTGAAAAACTCCGTATTTTTCCCCAAACCCGTATGTTCCTTGACAGGTTGTTAACAAACAGCCCCACACAGGCTGCCTGCAAAGGACCTGAAGTGAAGTGTGAACCCAAATAAGTAACACCGGGAAGGAGGAGGGGAGGATGCAGGGGAAGGGGCTGGGCTGCATTTTGGGGGTATTTTCCAGGGAAAAAGGTGTGGGATTGGAGAGACAGGGATCCTCAGGGGCATCTAAACCCCTTGGGAGGTTTAAACAAAGGAGAATTGAAGACAATCCTTCATCTTTCACATAAAGGGGGAGGGGGCCAAGGAGCCCTCACGCAGGGCACTGAGGAGGGGTCTCGGTGCTGGGGACACAGGGAGATGGAAGACGCTCCCATTCCCCATATCCTGCACCACCACCACCCCCCCAGAGCACCAGCTTTCAGCCTCTTTGTATTTTAGCCGCAGAAATTAACGCTTGGCATTGCCCTCTGAAAACCTTTCTGGAGCTATTTACCTTCCTGTATTCAGGTTATTATTCTTATAAGCGAACTAAGAGAGATGACAGAGAGGAGAAGGAGGGGATGCTGCTTTTTTTCTTTCTAATAAATGCATACAAATACTCCCAAACAAGCCCAAAACATCAAGATTTCCTCACTGCCAGCCCAGCTGGCCCCTCTCTCTGTGTCCAGCCACACTGGTGGCCATGACTGTGGCTTACTAGAGCTGATCTAGGTGACCACAGGCCCTCAACACCACAGAGCGAGCCCACAGCAAGCTACAGGATCTTACAGAAGTCTTACTTGGGATTAAAACAACAAAGAAACCCAAACACAACCAGTCTCATTAGCAGATTGCCAGCAACCCTGCTCGTCTTGCAATGATGCATTAGATCACAGGATAAAAATCTGAGGCCTGATCTTAACAGACCTTTCTCAGACAAAATTCCTATAAACTTCAATGGAAATTTTGTCCGTCTTGGGACCAACGGGGCTTTTGCCTTGAAACTTTTCATATGCTGAAAGTAATAAGAGGAAACTTTTCTTTTTTGACAAGACCTCATCAGGTAAAACCTAATAAAGCTAAAAAGGAAATTAGAAAAATGAAAGGTTATTCCCAGAGCAGTCCAATCCCTGCCTCAGCCAAAGCCAACGCTGGAGACGCCTTCATCCTGAAGGAGCCGGATTCCCACTGGCACATCCCCCCAGCCTCCAACACCTGAACCAGCACCGCAGCCCGGGCACCAGGGCACGACAAACCAAGGGGCACACCAGGAGTATCCCACCAGACTGAACAGGAGGAGTAAACACAGCCTCAAAAGTGGCCCAGGGAAAGAGAAACCCTCTCCACTGCCTCAGTGCAAACTCACTGTGCTCCCAGTCAAAGCAGCACTTTTAAAGTGATTCCTATAAATGTTATTAAAGTGAAACAAGCCACTTTTTAAATGTATGCTAATTCCACTTTATTAGTGATGCCAAAGTCCTCATTTACATTTTTCATAAAAATTACGCAGATTTTTTTGCTGCTTTAGGGATAAGACTAATAAACAAATACATAAATTAGTATATTTTAATTAAATGTTATCCCACCAAGTAATATTATATCCCATTGTCTAAAACAAACAAACAAAAAAAGGAAATCTATAAAGCACCTCTAACGTGAAAATTTATGTTGTATTAAAATATTAGAACTCATTAAAAACTAATTTAAAAATCACTTTACCTAACAATCATAAGAATTTTGAATTCCATACTCCAGTATGTGTTACTTGTTTTGGTACAGGAGATTATCGCTGCAGCAAGCATTACTATTAGAATATACACGTGTTAGAGGCACCACAATGCCCCCAGATCCCCTCAGAAAATAACAAAGTCAACTACTACCTGCAAGTGTATCACTATTTCCATATTAAATATTGCATTATTTCTGTTCTGTAACCTCATAGCCTGCACAAGCACATTTGTTACCTTGTTTTTAGGCCCATATATCCCACCTGAGCACGTAAAAAATACGTATGTCTTCTGGGATGGGCTATGGCATGACATTGGCACTTTAAAATGTCACTCAGTACAATAAGAGGCAGGTTATGGCAATCTGGAGCTGGAAGGGAAAGTCCAACAGGCAGAAAACAATCACATCTTAATTCAACATTTTAAAGCAGTCTGCAGAAATAGCTTGAGTATTAAAAAAAAAAAAACAAATGTGCATTAGAACATATTCACCTCATTAGAAGGTTTTCCATAACCCTGCTTTACCTCAGATGGGACAAATAGACCTCAGCTCTGCATTTTCATTACTCTCCATTCTCCACTGTAATTTTTTCTAAATGTGAGATTATTGCTTTTCAAGGCAGGAATTTAAATGAAACAAGCACTCTATTTGGCATTTTCACTGAAAAAGCTTTGTCTCCCACTTGGTTATGTTTCCTGGAAATGGAAAGATTTTTTTAAAAAGTGAAAAGAAAAAGAACCAAAAGGAAGCACAGGGGGGTTTTGTGTACACAGATGCACTTTCTGAAAAGGTACAATCATTTATTGTCCTTCCTGAGAGCATAATTGACTGCATATTCCTATTAAGACTATCTTGCACTATAACCTCAGCTGCTCCAAGGCCATCCCATCAGGTATCTGATTCCAATATCAGTGAGAGATTCCAGCAGCACAGAAGGGGAGTAACGGGATGAAGCTGAAGTAATTAAGCAGCAGGTTGGAAGATTACCCAGCTTTGGTGCCCTTTGAAGGCACGTGTCATGACCAGGTTTCTGCAACATGGAGCAGCACCGAGGACATGGGTGGGAGGACTGAGACTCCCACCAAGGTGAACCTTGTTGGATGATCCAAAGGAATTGTGTACAGAGAATCTCAGATCCCGCAAATATGGAGTCTTTCTCCTTTAAACTTAGGAAGTTCTTATCTGCCCCAAAAGAGGGTTTTCCTGGAGCTTAAACTCCCTGAATCCTCCTCATTTGACCAGATGTAAAATAGTCTCATAAGAGAATTTTGGTTTCTGGAGGTACAACCAACAAACAAAAACCTCCAGTGTCCAATTCTCTGCCAAATAGTAACCAAAAAAAAAAAAAAAAAAAAAAAGGAAAAAAAAGCTTTCCCCTGAACTTGCCCAGGCACTTTAAAGGCTTTAAAAATATTTTCAAAGTGTTCTTTTTAACCTGGTAAGGCTCATAAGCCCCTGTAAGATTAGCTTTAATGTGGAGAAATGACTCATCTGCAGTGACATCAGAGAGAGCCCAATGTCCTCTCTCCCTTTACACCCCGCCTTATCAGCCCCCTTGCCTCGCCCCAAGTCTTCCCCATAAATATTTAAACAAGGAGCAAAGTGATATATTACAGATATCATATTCAAACCTGCCTAAGTGGCTCGCTTCAATCCAAGATCCGTGAGCGCATTTAGATACTCAAACTTCAGTCTAGATGCTTAACTTTCCTTTCAAAGCAATGGCAAAGCAGCCTCCTACAGGGCAGAAAGATCCTCATAATTTTGTGACTCTGGCATTAGGTTACTCACAACCAGGGCGTTCAGCATCCTATCCATCATCTCTGGAGCCGGGAACAGAAGGACAGAGGAGGTGTAGCTGCCTGGTAAAGCAGGGCTGGGAGAAGCTCAGCCCCAAACATCTGATGCTACTAAAAGCCTGCCCCTGTGGTAGTGACTCCTGAATTTCCTCTCCCTAAATGCAGTGCAGCTGGATCAGCAGCCACACAGCTGTCTGGCATCAAAACCACCCCCCACAGCTCCTCAGGGTGGAAATCCTGGATCAGCTCAACACTGCTCCACACATTTTTATGTGCAGGAACTCGGAAGGGATGCACTGCTCCTGGCAGCAGCGCCTCCAAGGTGGCCGAGCTCCCCCAAAGCCCTGTGAAACTTAGAGTAAGAACAAGGATTGACAGATTCTTGCCGGTAATTAGGAGTTATCCCCCATTTTGTGCACAGATTTCATGGTGGCAATCCCCCTTTCCTCTGCCTCTGTCCACGTGGCATGGCTTTGGTCACAGACAAGGCAAGAACAAAAAGGCCCTGGCTCTGCCATTTCCACCACCAAGTCACAAACTTCCTGAACACAGAGCAAACGCTCAAAGCTAGATATCCAAGCTAGACAGCCAACCCAACACACTTTTCCCAAGCACAGTCATACCCACAGCTCTGTTTGATAACGGGTAGAAGATTCCCAAATATTCTTGTATATTGTACTACAGCACCATCGACCCCTGGTTAACAGGTGGGACCTTGTATCACCTCCAGCATTCCCAACAGACACCAATATGACAGATTTCACCTCAAGCTTTCCTGGCACTCCACAAGCAAACCAAAACACAAACGTTATATTCACCAAAAACCTCTCCATTGTACAATAAAGCGAAGTCATAAAGTCTCACGAGCATCTAACAATCAGTGACAAGAGCACTAAGCAGGGCACCTCCGTTGCTTCTCTCACCCTCCCTTGACTTCAGTGGAATAACTTGTGCACTGGGTGCTTGCTGGGACACAGTGCTCAGCTGTGCTTGTCATCAGTCCCAGACACCAAATCTCAGTGCCAAGGGTTTACCCTGAACCTAGAAAAATGGATGATTAAACCAGCCCCTTCACCCAGAATCATTACGTTAAGCTGAGATTTTTAAAGGAGAGAATAAGTAGCTTTAGGCTTTTGGACTACCCATCACGACTGCGGGCTGCCTCAGCAGAGTCCGATGTCCTGACATCCTTCCGACCCGAAAACCAAGACACCAGACTCACAGCAAAACGTAAACAGGCAGCAACTCCAGCAAAGGGAGCATTTCTCTTGCCATCAGCATGGTGCTGATTTTGTAATCAGTCTGGGAGGTTTATTTTTAACTGCTGCACCAAGGTTTTACAGAGACACGATTGTTCTTTTGAAACCTTGCTAATAGGGCCAATCAGTAATACCAGCACTACACAGAGAGCAGGAAAGCACAGCATAATGAAACTGCACCAGGAGAAACTACAGCGAGATATTCTTTCTATAAAAAGCATTTTTAATAAAACATGCAAAGGCTCCAGAAACTGCTCATCATATTCTGATGAAGAGAACTGGTGCTGCAATCGGTGAGTGCTCAAAGCCTCCCCATCTCCTCTGGGCCCCCTTGTGCTGCTCTTCCCCTCTGAGAGAGCTCAGCTGGCAGTGGGAGGATGGGGATTTTTCCAAGCTACTTTCATGTTGACCACACACTTCATAACACTCTAGAGCCTATTTCAAGGAATAAAGTGAGTAGAGATGCTCCTTCAGTGCCTCTTAGGTTGATGTGATACAATACAGATGCATTTAGGTATTCTGTGCAGATTGCCACGATTTAAAAATTCAGTACCATTACCAGAAATCCAACTGTGGAGCTCCAAAATTTGCATACATCCCCTGAAAAATGCTATTTCCCAAGCACGCTACCTAAAAGCTTATTTGCTTAAGCAGTTATTGATACATGTATACAAAAGGCACAGCCAAAAAGTGAATACAGATTTTTAGGGGGTGTGATCATTTGAGAAAAGTCTATAATTTCTCTTTCTGAGAAGTTTGTTGTTGAGGACCTACTTAAAAAACAAGATTGTTGTTCCTGTTGTTCCTTAAAATTCGTAGAAAAAGTTGATTGTGCAAGATAGGGTTCTCTGATGTGAGCAAATTTAATGACATGGACTAGTTGGTCAAAAGGCATATGAGAAGCCCTTTTGCCCAGTCTGTGGGCTTTTTGGGGTGAGAATGATCTTAATAAACCACACTTCCAAATTATCTCTGGGAAGTAAGGAACAAGCTGAAGAAGTCCATTGCCATTCTGACCAAACTGCAAAGGCGTTTGTAAGTGACAGGGTGCTCTGTCAAGCCAAAAAATTTGCACTTGGTTTCCTACAAGTAATTTTGCCCCATGAAGTTTCTAAATGTTCTAAAGCTTGATCTCAATCTTTCTAATAATTTAAGGAACTTATGTATATATGGCTCAGCTCCTGTTCCTGTATCATTTTAACAATTTAAACCATTTTTTTCACTTGTTACCACTGTCTAGTATTACCTCAACAGAACAGTCTTTTCTGTGACTTCAACAGGATTTTAAAATGCATTAAAAAATTTTTTTAAAAGTTTAAAAAGCATTAAACCACTTTGTAGCCACACTGCACAATCCAAATCCCTTGCCAGATTTGGCATATTTTTCTAGGTACTTGTCTGACCCTCCCCGCTGAGCCAAGCAAGCACTTCACAGTGATTAGTGGATTTTAACCTCTCAACAATGAGGTGGAGACACAAAACAGTTTAAATGACTTGCCCACGTCCATGCCAGGAGCCTGTGGCAGCGCAGTGAGTCACAGCAGGACAGATACATTCACTGTGCTGTGACCCAGCCATAAAAGTAATGTTTCTTGTCACAGAATTAAGATTTTTCTTTCAATTTATATTGGGAGGGGTCAAGAAAGAAATGTTATTATTTAACACAATTGTAAAAGGGCACAGTCAGTGACCCCAAATGTTGGGGTTTTTTCTTAACTCAGTAGATTTTAAATCTGTATTTATATATAGAAGAAATCATAACAGATATAATCCATTTTAAAAACACCCTGTATTTGCCACTGCTGTCTTTCAAGAGGGGGAAGAGGAGAAACAGACAGAATTGTTTTGTTGTCAAGAAAAATACATCTAGCATAAAATGTTAAGGTTGCCAAGAGATGACAGTATTTGGCAGCATCCTAAAATGTTTGTCATTTTAAAAGTATTTATGCTAAGGCAGAAAATAAACTATCCAGCATTTTAGTCACTTTAAGTGATTAAAACGAGTCATTAGAATTTTAGTTTAAAATCCTCTTAGATAAAATTTTCCCTTACCTAACTAGCCAGTTTGCCTTTTTCACAGATGAAAAAAAAATCCTGCATGCAGGTTTTTTACTCTTAAAGCTTGAGTCCTAGCTCTAAGTGCTCTTGCGTGATGTAGGTAAAACAAAATGTGGGAGACTTTGAATATCGTTTTCATTTTCATTGGAAACATTTTCTATTACTACAGTGCTGAACAGAAACAACTGGGGGAAAAAAGTTAGGAACGTTTTAAATGCCCGCCAAACGTGCAAGAAACTCTCCTTACAAAAAGAAATAAGTGCATTTAGTTGCCTAAGATTATATTTTAGAATGAATTTGGCAAATTTTCCCGATAGTGACTTGCCTTACTTCCATTTATCATACTGTGTTCAAGAGTATTTACAAATGCACATTTCTCATGAAGTTGGAAGTAAATTTGGATATATTTTTTCATGTTATGAAGACGTTGATGTGTTTTTTCTGACATGCCTCATGAACTCAGTCAATCACAAGTCTTTCTTAATGGAAACCACATGTCTGGCCAGAACTGTGTAATTACAATGCTAGTTTTCTTGGCACTGCCAGGAAAAGGGGCATTGTCAAACCAATTAGAGTTTATTTATTTACATATCATTTCTGGATAAGAATGTTCTTTCTTTCATGCTGATGCCGAGAAAATATATATTTCATCGAGTAGCTGTAATTTTTGCTGGATACTGTTACATTTTGCAGCAATTACATCTCTAGTTTTCAGTTACTTTCCACGTAAGGAAACTTTCCTTACAACGAAACAGCTGGGAACAGCATCACAAATTTTATCAGCCCGGTTTTCATTTGTTTCAGACGATGAAGGAGATGTGAGGGCGGCTGTTTCCCTCAGCTCCACAGCGTTTCCACCCACTTCCACTCCACTGTGAGCTTCTCCTTGCACAAGACATCTTGTTTGTACATCCATCCTCCTGGAATATCACCTCTTCCACCCCTCTCCAAAGCGGTACCCGCAGCTGGCCCTGCTCAAGCAGCACAGAGCGTCTCGGGAGAGGGAAGGAGCAAGGCTCCTGAAGGGGATCTGCGGGACTGCTCTGAGGCAGATCCCTCTGGACAGCATTAAAAGAAAGTGATGTGTCTCAGGAAAGCCAAATACCACACAGATTTGCACTGGGCTGAATCAGGCGTGCTGCTGCCGGGAGGTCACGAGCAGCCAGAGGAGGCCGTGTGGTGGGAAAGGCATTCCAGGGACACCCAGAAAAGGCCAGAGCGGGTGCGCCGTGTCTCCCACGGAGCACCCTGCACGCCGCAACCTTCACAAACCCCACTCCCGGCTTCAGACCCTCTCCCGGGGGCCACTGGAGGCTGCGACGAGAAATGAGAGGCTCTCTGCTGGGGTTTGTCCCCAGGAGTACAGCTGCAGGGGTGAAGGCTGCCTAAGGATTCCTACTTACAGCAGTAAAAACAGGAGTAAAGGGACAAGATCAAGCTACAAGTTTAATGGACATCCTTCTTTTTGTGTTGCTCCCGTCCATCTGAGATGGTTCTTGTGATTTCCAGACTGACACCTTCCCAGCGCTCTGTTCCTGCACTGCCTGAGCACCCAACCATCCCAAATGTCCCCAGCCTTTAACCCCACCCCGGAGAGCTGTGACACCACCACATTCCTGGGGGTGGCAGGGACCATGCAGGGATGTGCCCAGGCCAGTGCAGCAGAGGAGAGGGGTTCACCCAGCCCCCTCAAGAGCCAGGTGGGGTTGTGCCAGGCTGTTTTTCAGGAACTGACAGGAACCTATATCGGGAGGCTCTTCCTGACACATAACCAGCCCATTCTGTTCACACACAAATCTGCTGAGTTCCACAGTCCTGAACAGCAACCCAAGACGATCCCCACCCGTGGCAGAGGAGATCCGAGTGTGCACCTGAGACCTACAGCATTTAGTTACAGAGAGAGGTGGGGCTAAAACCCTCCCATGAGGACCCTGCCAATCCTGCTGGGATTCTCTTTGGTCATGGGAGGCACCTCCTACCCCAAGGTTCTGTTATGCCCTTCCACCGAAAAAGCAGAGGAAGGGAAACAGCTGTAAAAATCTCCTATTTAAAGCTCCTGAGGCTTCAGAGCATTCTATGAAATCCCTTGTATGGGATTTTTTTTTAATTTGTTTTTAATTGCTGCTCCAACCTTTCATGACTTCCTCATCTTTGGAAAGTTCCAAAGCATTAAAAGGAAACATTTAAGTTCTAACGCCCTCCGACATTATTTTTCAGTTTAATCATTTTTCCCCATTTTCCTCCTCTTTCTCTGTGCTGAGTGAGGGTGGGAAAGAGACAATTAAGGGAAACTCAAAACTCTCAGATGTTTCAAATATGAAAAAAGTTTAATAAAACTTTTCCCACACATCGGCAGAGAAGTAGGAAAGACTGTTTTCTTATTAAATTCTCAAAGCAGAAGTGACCAAAACATTCCTGGGGTTTGTGTTCACCATTCCCTCCCCCATTTTTTGAGCCAGAAGTCCCTGCTTTATCTTGCTTTCATACTTGTGTGCATCTCTGTGAGAGTCAGAGCCCTGCCCTGATGATCTTACAGTTTATAGCGACCAGACAAATGCGGGGTGAGGGCTGAAATGGTGGCTCAGGGAGGGGAAATGACTTGCCCGAGGTCGTGCACTGGGGCAGTGACTCAAGTGGTTTCCAACAACACATTTGTTCCTGAAAAGGCTTTAAAGAAACGATTCCCTGCCCTGCACCACTGCTGCTGCTGCTGTGGGGAATAACACGGTCCTGACAGCACAGAGGAATTACAGGGTGCTGTGTCAGGCCAAGGGTTTCAGCAAAAGTTGGCTTTGGTTCAGCTGGGAAGGGAGGAAAGGGGGAATGGATACCCATGTTTTAAACTACAGATCCTGAATAAAAGAGGGAGACTCCTCAAATAAGCATTTAGGTGGGTATTTTAAGAGGTGATGGATGCAATCCACACCTTCCAGAAGGAGCAAGTGAGGATGAAGAAGAGTTGACAGGTTGGACAAAATACTCTTTTTCTGCTGCGTCAGAACTTTTATTTCCACTGAGGTTCAGGTCCTGTGACACGGAGCCACGCAGCTTTGGGCATTCACAGCCCTCCATCCTCCAGCAGTTGGGTGGCTCATCGCCCTTCTCACACAGCCAAGCAGGCCAGAAAACTGTTTGGTACCAGCAGCCCCGCTGAGCACATGGCTGGTCAGCAGGAGAGGGAACCTGGCAGCTTCTCCTTGCTGCAAGAAAATGGCCCAGAAAGAAAAGAAAGGCAAGAAAATTACCCACAGGGAGGGCTTGATGCTTTCACCGAGCAGGGGACTCCAGGGAGAGGCTGGATTATAATCCATGTTATGTTTTTATCTCTGCTCTATTCATCAGGTGCTGCAGCCCTTGGCTGAGCTGTCTCTTGTCTGCCGCAGCAAGGTTCATCATCTCTTCACCAGGAAAAACTCTTGTAATGCACCTTGTAAAGCAAACCCATGAAAATGATGTGGTGGTGACTGGATTTCAATGCTAATTTCAAATTACAAAGCACAGGAGCCACTTTCTACCACACAGTTTCTGATTCTGCTTTCTATTCCTGTCGAGCTGCAGCCAGAGTTTGCCAGTGAAAAGTGCTATAAACAGCCCTGGCCTCGCTGAAAAAAGCAATATGCCGTCAGTCTGACATCTACCTCGCTTTTCCGCTCATTGTCAGCACTTTGATTGATGGTGTTGTTCATTAATGTGGGACGATTGTCAGCTTTTCCTGAATAAATATAAAAAGAAACAAAGAAATCCCCACCCTTTTCAAGCCAGAGTGAATTATTTCCTATTTTCCTTTGCTGAATTCAGGCATGTAACAGTACACTGCCCTCAAAACATACCGGAGCTTTAACCACAAAGTAGGAAATTGGACTTTGGATTGAGGAACCAAAACTTTACTTAAGTAGAAGGTACAGTAATTAAATTTTACTATTATTTATTTTCCATGAGGAAAAAAACCAACGGTATGCCCTAAAGGCTTCTGCTTTAATACAGTACTTCAATTTTGCACAAAAAGCTAAAAGAAATCTATTTGGTGAAGACTAAAATGACATGTGAAAAGCAGAGGCAATCACAAGCACGGCAAAAGATAGGCAGAGATTCAATTTAGTACAAGGCTGCATCTTAATTCACACTGGGGAGAAGGGGGAAAAGAGATGTGAAAATTCACATACATCGAAGTATTTAAAAGATGGGTAAGTTTTGCTGGGCCCAAAACACTCCCCATGATGTCTGCTCAGCAATCTTTGAGGCTTGGACAACCTCCTTGTCTTTGCTGCATTCCCATACACCAACAATTAAAAGAGAGGGAGATGCCATAAAACTCGTCCTAAACTCGAACATTTTCCAGTTTCACTGGTCATTTTACCCCTGTGGGTTCTCCTTGTGCTGGCACCCTTGGCTTTCTGCTTGATGGAGTCTTTCTAACCGGGTCACTGCTTTTATCATCAGCAAAAGGGTCATTGCTCAACATCTTTTTCAAATTGTACATTGCATCAGTGTGGACGAAACACAACAGCGACAACAACAACATCAGCGATTACAAAATCCTAACTGGGTGTGGGGGGAAAACACAGGGAGAGGAATTCAATGGGTGACCAGTGATTAATTCAGCAAATTATGCCTCGGCACGGATTTGCTTTAGAAGCAACATGCTAACAATAATAATATTCCCCACAAGTGCTACATTTGTAGAGTTGAATGGCAAATTATTTTGAATACCTCTGTAAGGAACAGGAAATGGAGAACTGTGGAAAAACTGGCATTACGCCACCGATTGAAGATTCAATCTGACTGTAATAGAAGGTGATTATTGGGGACTAGCAGGCACATGATGGATGATTTCCTCCTAAAATGACAGCTCTGCTGTGTATCAGCAATCCTCATACAGCACAAATGTACAGGTTGGCTTCTGTGGCTTTTTAATTCTTACCATTGTGGGAAATGGATTTCAAACCTGTGGCGAGCTATTTCAGGCTGGCAGGGCACATTTGGATTGTTCCTCTCTTTCTCTTTTCCCCCTTTTTTTTTTCATTCCTTTTTTGCAAACCTAATGAAAGATGCTCACTGAAGTTCCCCAGCCATTTACCTCAGGCAGACGGGGAACAAAGAGCAGAACCAGGCAGTCCCTGCTCCAGCAAGCTCCAGCGGTGGGAGCCCACCTGGGAGGGCAGAGCAGGGGGACCAGAGCCTCCCAGCAGTTTCCCTCCCACCACTGCCCCCGTCTTGGGGTATCCTGAAAATTCAAATACCCCTCAAGTTCATAATGCCTTGTTTGTCTTCTGCCCTTACCTTCTTTGGTGTAAAACACACACCCAAATTATCATTGGGCTAGAATCCAATACCCTCCAGTGCTTTGTTTCAAAAATACTGATTTAGGGTTTCCTAGAGAGCATGGGCAGCCCACCAGCACAACCAGGGACTGGTATGGCTGAACATCAACACATCCTCCATGCTACCCTGCAGGAAAAAGGCAGCCCAGAAACTCTTACAAGGTTAGAACAAAAATGATTTTAAGTTCCTTGCATGAAGCTATAAGCTCTGTACAACCATTTGTTTTAAAAGACAAGCTGATCAATAACCCCATCTCTTATTGCTGTGCCCCTCCGCGTGCTCCGTTAACGATCACACAGCACTTTCAGCATCGTGAGATCATGGAGAGCAGTTATAGGGAAGGCTGTCTTGGAGGAGGAAAAAGTGCCATCCAACAAAATCCAGGCCTTCCACTCCATGTCAGGGTGGGCTGGTGTCTGAGGGCGTCCTGGCTCCCTGGTCCTCACGGTAAATCAGGAGGGACAGAGGTTCTGGTGTCTGTCAAGACCCAGTCCTGACACTCTGCCAGTCCTGCACAAAGGGACGAGGTAATCCACAAGAGCAGTAAATTTATCAATCAAATCCTGTAAGTGTCCCTCGCTGATAACACACCAGCCCTTTCTCCAATTTAACAACAAGGAGTGATCCAGCTCGGTGAGACGTCCCGGGCTCGTTCCACCCATGAAACAGCCCTGTCAGTGTTGCAGAATTCACGTGCCTCTCCTCTGTCTGCAGTCAGCCGGATGCTGGACTGTGTTCATTCCCTGGCTTTTAAAAATGGGGAGGTTCTATACCAAAGACCAAAAAAGAAAAGCAGCTACATACAGGTAGTTGATACTGAGCCTTTTTTCTAGTAATTAAAAAATAATCACATTCTGGCCTTTATTTATGTCTCAGCAATGGGCAGGTAATTAATTGCTAATTTTGTATTTCTGTGCAATCTGCATCATTTTTTTTCATTATAAATGCGATTAGAGGTGATGGAATTAAACAAGTTGGTCAAAGGTGCTGCACAACAACTGTGAGTTAAAAAAGATGCGTTTTTGGTTCTCTTGTATCACAGGTTGCAGTCATCAACTTCTGCAACAAAACAAAGAATATGTTCTGCTGCTGTTTGGAACACTGTCTTGCACAAAATTATATCCCAGTAGAGTAGTAGCTGGTGTTTATAGTAAAGTAGAGCAAACCATTATCAGTATGCGATGTCAATTTAAATTTTACTGGAACAGAAACCTTTTGACCTCTTCCAAACTTGATCCATTACTAGGTTTATACATGAAAGCTTAGGAGAGAATTAAATTAGAAGGAACATGGCAAGAGAACTGTATTTGCATCTATTGCACTTAAGACTGGAGATTAGTTGACCTTTGGAAAAGGGGATTAAAGCAGTTTCACCATCAAGAGAAGACAATCTGTGTTCTTAAGGCAATCAGATTGGGAAGGGTAACAACCTCTGAAAGATGAATTGAACTGAGGAAGAATCCATGCTAATTTCCATGGTTTACACTTACAAATGCATTTTGCAGTGATTTCTGCAAAAGGAATTGTGCAGTATTTGAATTATTCCATGAGTTCTTCAGTGCTGGCATGTAAATGTGGAAACTGTGTCCATTTTTACAATCTAATTTTACAATAGATTAACCTCAGAAAGGGTATCAGGAGATAGTAAAGATGCTGTGTGGTGCATACACCTGGAACAGCAAAATGCAGTCACAGGGAAGTTTTCTTCTTTTTCCACGGAGAAAAATGTCAGGAACAATAATCACCAAACCCCAGCATCACAGAAGTTCCTGCTCCAGGATAATCCAGAGCCAGGGAAAAAATCACCCNGCAAGAGAACTGTATTTGCATCTATTGCACTTAAGACTGGAGATTAGTTGACCTTTGGAAAAGGGGATTAAAGCAGTTTCACCATCAAGAGAAGACAATCTGTGTTCTTAAGGCAATCAGATTGGGAAGGGTAACAACCTCTGAAAGATGAATTGAACTGAGGAAGAATCCATGCTAATTTCCATGGTTTACACTTACAAATGCATTTTGCAGTGATTTCTGCAAAAGGAATTGTGCAGTATTTGAATTATTCCATGAGTTCTTCAGTGCTGGCATGTAAATGTGGAAACTGTGTCCATTTTTACAATCTAATTTTACAATAGATTAACCTCAGAAAGGGTATCAGTAGATAGTAAAGATGCTGTGTGGTGCATACACCTGGAACAGCAAAATACAGGGAAGTTTTCTTCTTTTTCCACGGAGAAAAATGTCAGGAACAATAATCACCAAACCCCAGCATCACAGAAGTTCCTGCTCCAGGATAATCCAGAGCCAGGGAAAAAATCACCCCCAGACTAGAGGAGGGCCTAATATGGGGCATAAAGTGAGGTTTATCACACAGGTAGCAAGCATATCTTGAAAAATATATGAAGCTGTACACATTTGCTGACATTGTGGTCCTCATTGAGTGATGGAGCAGAACTAAAAAATGAAAAGAAAAAGGTGAAATGATGTTCTCTATTAAACATCATTAGCACTTTGGTTATACAGAGGGAAAGTCTGTTCTTTCCCCAGGTCAGGAAAATACCTGTTAGCTTTATTATCTATGCCATGAGATTTCACAGGAGAGCTCATCAATTAAAGCATAATCACATTCTCATTGAAAATTAATGACGAAAAAAAATTATCCAAGTAGGGCTCTTCCTTACTTTTTAATAACCCGGAAAAAGAAGCAGCGAATGCAGATTTCTTACAGCCTTTGTGTATCTCTGCAAAGTTCCAGCTCTTCAGACTCCAGTGCCATGGAGAAACCTCTGTACATGGCACAGCACTGATACTCTTTTTATCAAGTGTATTTTAGTTTTGGAGTACAACAGGGTCTGAAATGATAGGTGTCAATACAGTTTCCAGGTAATCATAAGAACCAAGCAGAGGCCACTAAATATGATCCCATCGATGCCATAAAGTGAGGTTGGATTCGTCATCACACAAATCAGCAACAAGCAGGGGTTTGTTCCGTGAGACATGCGCAGATCTCTCGGGAATCTTTCTAAAATAAAATATCCCCATTTTCAGACGGAAAGACACACAACCAAACTTGCTTAGGAAGCCATTTCCCAGCACAAACCTATTCGTCAGCAGGCTCTTAAGAAATGTGACAGAACTTTTCATGCTGACTATTTATAATTTAAAGGGGCATTTTGCATTCTGTTAAAAACAGATTGCGCTGTTCCATGCCCATAGTTACAACACCTCAAAAATAAAATCAATAATTTGGATGAAAATACAATTTTCAACTTTGCATCATGGAAAACATACATTCTGTCTGTGAAATTTGGGTAGCTTTGTCAAAGGAAGAGAGCAGAATGTATTAGGGCTATCCATCTTCTGCACATCTCAAAGCAAGATATGGGTCAAAAAAGCATTTGTTAAATGTATTTTTCCCCCTGAATGACCACATGGCCATTGCATGAGTACCCAAGGGAGTACCTAGAGGGAAAAAAAAAAAAAAGGGAGAAAGAGCATAAAAGGGAAAATTTAAACACTTAAAGGGGAAAAACCCTTTAAAGGGGGA
>VYZQ01020663.1:35838-47748 GCA_013400655.1 Mystacornis crossleyi
ATTTGAAAGTATAAAGGGGCAATTCCCATTTATAGTCTAGATGGAAAAGAAAAAAAAAAAAATATTCAGTGGCAAATACAGAAGAACTCAAATTTCACAAATGCCGGGGAAGAACTCACATTACCCAGACACTATAAATCTTTGTTTTGTGTTTACCTTGCTACATGTTCTCTCAAAAATTCAACTCACATAGACAGTTTTCCCCTTCCTTTCAGCTGTACTCTTATATTTATCCCTTCATTACATAATCTACACCTAATTCTGTTATTTTCTATATTTTCTTTAAAAACACTCTGATAGTCTTTATATCCACCCAGGCTTTTGTGAGGGAGTAATGCACTTGGTCAATGCAGCAGCCTCACGGGCAGCAACATTTGAAAGATATTTATTAACAGCCTCTGTCCCTGGCTTCACCCTTCATTTGCTTCTTACTTCATGAAAATCTGCATTATATCGAGCATTTCCTCAGTGTAAAGTCTCACCTGCCAAGAACAATTAAAGTACACCCATTAATGCAATCTATTCCTCAGCATATCTTTTTCTTTTCTTCCCTCTTCTCTTTGATTTTCTTCTTTGCTGCTATTTGACCTCCCACAAAGGCATCACACTATGGTAGCCTGGATGTCAGATGAAGATAACTGAAATACAACAAAATCAAAATTCTGCCTTAAAGAGCTGATTGTTGAAGAAGGAGGGGGAAAGAAAGTTCACCTGCTTAATTGACTCACATAGCTGTGATATCAGTGCAGTGATGTAAAACGCTGGCTGGACAGCAGACGGATAAAACTGCTGCTCAGTCACTCAGAATCTCAGGTTAGATCTTAAACCAGCTTGGAAACAGGACTTTGGCCATTTTCTTCCTGAGTTTCCTATGGGAAAAATTTCTCATTAATTTTTGGAAAATAAAATGAGGGGAAAGGAGGCAAGATGTGTGTTTTATGGGAGGGTTGGATGAGAAAGAGAAAGAAGTGGGGGAGAAGACAGTTGTAAACACCAAAATGGGGCAGGAGCAGCAAACGCTGCTGCATTGCAGGCAATTTGAGACAGCTCAGGTGGGATCTCTTGTTTCCTGAGTCTGGGCTGGTGCAGGTTGATTATATACAGTCATTCAAATCCCTTCACTTCTGTGTCAGGTAGATCCAGTGCAGACAACTTTAATCCACAGTAATTTGCATCAATTATTTTCTATAGGTCACACATACAGATTTTTTTTTTAATATATTGATACATCCTGCTTCATTATTTTAGATGAAGGAAAACTAAATATTAAAATGGAAGGGCTAGGTTGTCAGAAACCTGAAATTTCTTTAGCAGTTTTAACAGGTTAGATATAGGGTGATTTATTGCAGTCCTAAGTCTACTTCTGTCCTGTATTATAATGTCCTGACAGATGTGTTTAGCAGTATATACACCAGAGGTTTAACAAGGGAGCACTGAAGATTTTACTACCAAAAAAAAAAAAAATTAGATCTTGAATTTAGAAGGATCAAAGTGAAAAGGTAGAACGGAATGGAATGGAAAAGAGGAAGGGAAATATGAGCTTGTCTGTGTGGATGAGTTCCTTAATCTTGCACCACCTGCTTTGTGGTTTTCCTTATGTCTGTATTAGAACTTGCAATTTGTAGCATGACAATGACTGGCAGTTGTGGTGTTAAATATCTCTTTCTAATGTTGCAGTTACAATTTCTATTAAGATGTAAATACATCATAAACTCAGGTCTTTGAATTTCATAAATTTTTAAAAATTATTTTAAGCATAAAGGTGCATTTTGTAGCAGCTCTTTCTGTAGCTCCCCTTAACTTACTCAAATGGCGGTAATTTTTAAATTATTCTAACAGTCTCCATGGCCCTTTTGCATCAGTCTTAAGCCAAGCCTTAGCTTTCCTGAGATGAGCTCTAACACTGAATTAAAAGAGGATGCAGGGTAGCTAAATCTCTGAAGGAGCTATATTTTTTTGCAAATACCTGCACATGGCACATTGTCTGTACCCAACCAGAGACGGGAATGAGAACTGCAACAAGAGCTGATATTCAGTGAGAGATGTGTAGCTAATTCCTTTAACTTTTTTGGCTTCTTTAGTTTGACCTAATTTTATTTCACAATTTGCAACACATAACTGATGTTCCCAGTAAGATTATTCAAGTGTTCTGTAGATACAGATACTCAATGATGCCTTCATGAGGACAAACCTGAAAATTGTTCAGGAACATTCACTTCCTCAAGGCCCTAAGAAGTGCCAGTCATGTAATTTGCTTTCCGTGGTGGATTTAGTGACAGTTGCTTATTCATAAAGAAAATCAAGCTGGAAGTAACAGTGTAATTTCAAAGCCCAGCTGTTCCATACAAAGCAGAAGATCAAAAAACATTCAGGTTGTCGTGTGAATTTATCAAGGCTAAAGTAAAGAGAGGTTTGTGTTATGTCTTTATAATTCCTCGCCTCTGTTCCTCTGAAACCGAAATGAAAGGGGTGTGAAGGAGGAGGCTTCCTCCTATTGTACTTGCCAGGCTCCCTTTATGAGGATCCCACTCGAATCTAGGAGTACAAAGAGATATCAGAGAGGAGTTTTCATGAGGGTGCCCGTACTGCTGCACAAGAGCTGTCACACAGATCCCTGGCAGAGTCCCTCCTGCACTCCAGGAGTGGGCAGGATGAGGAACAGGAGGAAGAGCGAGGAGGTAGCACAGTATGGGCAGGGCTGTGACAAACCTGAGGCAGGTTGTCACTCCTCAGGGCCAATTAGGGCTGTTGGTAGTGGGGTGAAATCAGAGAATTCTTCAAAAACACCCTAGACAGCCTTGAAATCAGATAGAGGGTGTACATTTTACCTCACATTTTCTTGATCCCTAGGAAAGAAATTCTGTAGCTCATTTTTTAATCAGTAGAGAACTTTTCCTGTCATTTTTTCCACACCCCGTTACTGTGGCATAGGAGAAGTTTTGGTAAACATCTATAAATGTAGCTCCAGAGTGAATCCAGGGGTAGAGGCAGGCCAGGCACTCCTCACCTGCACTCAGCAGGTTCCCTCACGCAATCTCCAAAGCAACCACTGCCACAAAATGCTGATAAGCCCTTGCATGAGTCAGGCTGAAGCTCATTTCATTTGCATAGGTGAGAACCCCGACATCACTGAAAGCAATTCAGTTCTTTTCATTGAAATTCACTGAGTTTTCGGTGGAGGGAGAGACAAAAATTACATCATCTTTTCTCAGAGTAATCTGTTTGCTGTAATCAAATACTTGCTAACAGATGCTGGGCCAAAAAAAAAAAAAAAAAAAAAAGGGAGAAAGGGAGAGTAGAAATTTTCGGTGGCATAAATTCTAATTCTAAAAACACTGATATTTCCAGAGCTACCAGATCTGTAGCTGTGTGATAATGTGAGTTGTGTATCTGTGTGATAATGTGAGTAGTGTTGTTCCTGGCTTGTTGAAAGAGGTGTTGCTCCTTTACTAGAAATGTATTTAGGAACCTAAATAGGTTCCTAAATTCCTTCATTAGGAAGATCAGCGTCACCAGGAGAAAAGACACAGAAATGGCTTTAAACAACCAAGAGGGCATTCCAGCAATGAATGCTCCCAAATAAGAAACTGCTCTTTATTAACCATGGAAAGAACAGAATCAGGGAGCAATGAACCAATAAATGAGACAATCTGTGAAAAAAACTGGAGGAAGTTGGGCATTTCTATCAGCTCAGGGAAGAACAGACTCATGAGCCTCTTGGGAAGAGATTTCTGCTCTTTCATGTCAACACCTATCCCAGCATCACAGAGCAGCCATGTGGGAAGTCAGATTTCAGTCTCCCAGGGCTCTTTGCATGGTATTCAATGGCTGTTCAGAAAACTGGGAACAATTAATCTGCTGAGAAAAAGTTAAGACACCTTCCTTCTCACTCTTGTTCCCATCCTCATATCAAAACCCATTTTCAAGGTTTTCCAACAAAATCATAGCACCAGGTTTTATTTTAATGGAACAGCCATTGAATTTAGATTGCAGGTAGCTGACACAACAAATATGCCCAGGAAACCTTTAAAAATAAAAAAAAAATAGAGATGGAGTTAAAGAAATTAGACCCTGAAGATTTTGTTATAGTGTTCACCACTGCAGTGTTCTTGGATTTGATGATTACTAACCACAGGAGCTGGCCAGAGAACCTTCTGTATATTCATTTTGTGAAAGCTGGTAATAGAGAGTTATATCAAAATGCAAGGCAAGGAATTGCCATGAATTGTTCTCAACTGCTATATAAAGTAAGGGAACAACAAATGCTTTTGTAAAGTACTGTTTCTGGAGTGGGAATCCATAGAAATATTTGCTTAGATGGAGAAAGAATTCCATTTTCTTTTGCAAAATTTTTATTACTATCTTCCATCTGCTGTGAATTCCACTGGAAAAAAAGGAAATTTCACAGACACATTTGACTCCTCAATATAAATCTTTAGTATGAGAACTGATATCATCAGCATATGTAACTACATTTATTTATATGTCATTTAGTAAAAAGAATAAAAAAGTACTTTGGCTGACTTCTTGGACTAATGCAGTGAGTACCAACTGCAGAAAACAGGGCTGAATTGCAACAGTATATAAATGAATGAGAGAAGTGGATGAATCCAATCAAAACAGAATGAGGTCAATTCAGATAAATTTGGAGTATTTTGCTTGTGAGAGAAAATTTTTGAGTCATTAAGGAATAGATTTGCTAGCAAATTGGAAAGACTCCACAGCATTTTAACTACTTTTATAATGACTAGCAAAGATAGATGACTGAGGCTAGAATAAGAACTAGTCCTTAAATGTCTTCCTGAAAGAATTATTCTATCTATTTCAAGAGTGAATGAACAAATCTCAGGGCACTGAAAAGGGGCACTGCAAGAGAGCTGATTCTCATTACTTAATCTTGGGGGGAAATCTGAGAATTCCTAAATGCTGTGCAACTGAGAGAATTTGTCATTTCTGAGGTGCACAAAGTACCCAGCAACGCGTGCCCCAGAATGTGAAGGAGGGATTATTCACCTGTGTGGATGCAGCTGGCGACCACAAATGGGATCTTTTCAAATTCACCTGCAACCAATTTTCCTTGCTACAATAAGGTACTGTTGTCCTCTGAGTGGAGGTAATTTCCTGTCTGCCCTCTCAAACCCTCAGAAGAGGTGAGGTGGTGTAACATAGCCAAGTCTGTAATGAAAGATGGTTGGACTCAATCATGGGGCTTTGCCTTCTTTGTCCACATGAAAAGTCCACACAGACACAGTGGCTCAGATAAGCCAGAGGATAAGTACAGCAGTTTATCTCTGAACATGAGAAATGTGTTTCTGATAAGACAAACAGTCCATCTTGGCCAGGACTATGACATATGACAGACTCTTTAAGGTGATCTGGTCACTTCTCACATGTCCTTCTCCAGTTGACGGTGATGTTAGAAACTACATCTGAGTCCATTTCTTCCAGTCTCTGTTGTTCACAAAGCTTTCCAGAGTCTTAACAGACTGCTTTCCCAACTTTCTGTAACAAAAATTTGGAAGCTCATTACCTGCTGAGTCAAGAAGTCCTAAAATCAATATCCCACTGATTTTACTGAGAGCCTATTTGTCTTCTTTTCACTCTGTCCAGAAATATGGACTTTTGCTCATACCCTAAATGCCTCTCCTCTTCTGAAGTTACCTTCATTTCTAATGCACACAGCAGCAGTTGCAAGTCTTATTTCTGTCTCAAAATGATGATGTTTAGGAAGGCAGCAGTGACAGGCGACAGCCTGTCAGTGTGTCCATTCCTCAGAGGCTGTAGGATGACACATTTCAGTGACACAACAGTCTGCCAACCTTCTTTGAAAGCAACACATGCATTCACAAAAACCAGGAACCAAGATGGGACTACTGGAATGAGTAGCTTGACTACTGCTGTTCTTATTGCTATTAAACACAGATTTCTTTACCAAATATCACTGGAGAAAAGATGTGATAAGATAAAGATTAGTTTCGCTTTAGAGTGCTTTGATGTGAAGGGGAGTTACTGCACAAAATGATTGAGGCCGTTCTTGGAATGCTGCGAGCCAGTACCTGGTCAGAGGGGCAGGGTGTGCTCCTGCTCTGCTGGCCCCGCCTGTCCTGAGGGCCCATCACCTCCTATGAGGAGCAGCGGGAGGAGGTCTGGGCAGGGGCTTCCTTTTGATGCTGAACCCTCTCCTGAAACCAAGTGTGAAGCTGTCAAAACACTTAAGCTAAAATTTCTCAGTATTCTCAGCCTCATTTTCTGGTGTTTGATTTGGTAACCGATTTTCAGAAGAATTGTGCACTCTAATTTATGGTTTGAGACAAAATAAATGCTATGCTTTAATTCTCCAAAGAGCTAATAGCTTCAAAACTATGTTCCTTAAATTAGACACCCCAAGTAATCAGTTATATTTTCATCTATTAGTTCTTTAGATTTATGATGGGAAAACAGTCCATTGCTTATTTCTTGGGGAAGTATCCAAAGGCTTCCTCATGTTTTTCAGGAGATGTAGGATGGCTGAAAAAACATGAAAATTCCAGTGAGTAATTTATAGTTCTGCCTTCAAGGCCAAGCAGGCAGAAAACGCATTTCAACAATGAAGAAGGAGAAGGCATCTGAAACAGTCACTTTCCACTTTGCACCTTCAAAGGAGCAGGGACTCTGCAGGAAAAAAAGCAAACTCAGAAACCCAAGCAGAATTAGTGTGTGATCATACTGAAGGGCTGCTTCATAATGCAGTTTCTAATTTCAAATGTTTGATTTAGCAATAGAGCCAGTGTGAAATTCGTTGACAAAACTATTTGGTTTTTGAAGCCACAATTCCATCAAAATGGAAATGATCCAAAAAAAGTTGATTTTCCTTTGACTTTTTGGGTTGGAGGGGAGAGAGAAATATACTTTATCCCATTTTTATTTTTTGAAAGTTGAACTTTTATATGATTTTTTTTGGTCACGTGATAATATACAAGACAAAGTATAAGTGACATAACTGATAGTACAAAACATATACTTTCACAACAAAATTTCAAAATTATAGATCATATCATAACTACATTTTAAAACCTGGCAGCAGTTCCAATTTTATATCCTTTACATTATTTTTTAACTTCTCTGTGTAGATATGTTTTTATATATATATGAGACAGGAAAAAGCACTAATTACAAAGCACAAGATGTTCTTTGTTTGGTGGTTTGTTTTGTTTTTAATTCCATCATGTGGCAATGGAAAGGTTGAATTATTTGCAGGTGTCACCAGGGCATTCTGTTTCAATTTTTTGGTAACAATAATAGGTGGCAAACATTACTATGGCCAACCTAAGTAAAAAGCCATGGGCAGGGACACCTTCTGCTATCCCAAGTTGTTCCAAGCCCCATCCAGCTTGGCCTTGGATGCTGCCAGGGATGGGGCAATGCCTCATTAGCTGTCAGCCCAAAAGTTCAACCTTTTTGATCAGTCAGGTTATTCTTCCCAGGACTCTCCACATATATTCATTATATAAAGCATATTTTTTTAGTGTGTGAAATGGCAGAACGTGGAAAATACACCACCTTTCATACAGGGGATTCCATCCTGTCACTTTATTTATGTTCAACACTATTCTCACATCAACTGCTGCTCTCTGCAGGACATGGGAATTGTCCGGATTGCAATAAAAGCAGCTTCACAGCTATTAATGCTGTTGTGTTGGGCTGTTCACTGGTGTCAGTGCTAAGCTTATTTCACAGAAAATAAGCAAAATCTTGTCTAGTGCTAAAGACTTGATCATATTTATCACCTACAAGACACAGCCCTAACATTTATCCCAAAAATGTGTGAGCACACTGTCACAAAGCTACAGCCACAGGGACAAAGTAAGGTTTATCTATATAATGGGTTTTTTTGCCCCTTTTTTATAGAACAGTCAAAACAACATAACACTGACAAATCTCATCTGGATGGACACATTCCATCACTATCACAGATGTGCCACAGAACTGTCAGCCCTAACACTTTGTAAACACATCCCTGTCATTCCCTTTCTCACTTGAAAAATATTTGGTACCAGCTCCCAGAATTCATGATCACGTCCAGGCTCGGAACCCTCCATCTGGCAGTAAAGCTTCTGTGGGATACACTCTGGCTGATCCTTCAGCTTGATCACCTTTGGCTCCCACTGAAACTGGTTACACTCGCCAAGTGGTTTAACTACTCTTAAACAGAGTGAATGTTAACTCTGAATGGACAAACTTAGAGGGGAGGAACTTTACCACGTCTAAAGATTTTTGAAGACTTATATTAACCCAGTTGGTATGGTTCTCTGTGAAAGGGGGCTAACAAGCTTTCATAAAACCAGTTCTGCACTGTAATACACACTTCTGTAGTGAGCACTGATTATCTGTCAAATCTTCCTTCTAATCCACGAAAGTGAAGAGGATGGCTGAAGAAGCACTGTAATAAGTTTTGTGTAAATATATTTATGCAAGTGTGTGTCTCTTGTATTTCATTGTTTCATTGCATCCACTCTTACCAAATGTCATCATTTTCTCTGTGTTGTCTGGTAGACCGAAATTATTGTGCAAGAGATTTTGCAAAATAAATATGCAAATATATCTTACCAGTAAGGAAGGAAGGCAGCAACCTTTAACTATTTGATTACAGCCTTTGACACTCTTTAGAAATCAGCGATACTGACTGCTCTAATGTATATAAATGTGTCCTTATCTCTTACTTTAGTATTCATAATATTTCATCTCATTCATCTGTCTCATCTCTATTCTGCATAGAGCAGCCTTTTTTATGACAACACACCATGAATCATCTGTGGTGGTCCCCTTTTCTGCTCTCACCCAGGAACCTTCACTGACCCCATTTCTGCTTCTGAGAAAACCGATTTACATGTAGAGAAACTGCTGACCCCACTGGAGGTCAGGCTTTTAACACAGCCCAAGTGCTGGTTTATCTTTATACCTGGGGCAGTAAGTTCAAGCAGTGGCTTCACGAACAGCTGGCTCTTCTCTGCAGGGCAGACAGCTGGAAATGGAAACCATTGTGCTGAGGGGAAAAAGAAAAGCTGTTCACATGCAGATAAAGTCTTTGCAATTTCAGGTCCTTGACTAAGACGCTCACCTAGCCTTGACCTTTCCTCCTGGAGGATCAATCCCATTTGGGTAACAACGGAGCCAACAGAAACCTTAAATGCCAAATTAAAGAATTTCAGTGTTTTTGATTTATTTAAATTAGTGACTATTTCTTCAAAGACCTATTTTGCCCTAAGAATTTCAGTAAGTTTCAGCCAGCAGCCAGAATAAGAACCAAGTCCTTTGATTGAGGGGGTTTTCTTTCACTAAATCTGAGAGACCAGTAGAACCTGCAGAGGATGTACGGAGTCTAACAGAGAAGCAAATCAAAGATTCAAGGGTTTTACTTGCCAAGAATAAACACCTTATAAAATGAAAAGAAAATAAATGCATAAAAAGATGAAGATTGCCTAAGGAATTAATATTCACTTTTATCATCACATACACAAGTGATACTGCACTTTTTTGGGTTACCAAGCCCACCTTAGCAGCAGACTGGTTTATGCACCTTAGCCCATTCTAGGTCTCTTTCCTCAGTGTTCAATCTGTCTGCCTCTCAGGCAACACTTCAGGTTCCTGGATGAATCAATTTGCCAGGCTATAAATATGTGAGTGGTCTACTGGTAGGATGGGTCCCAGCTGAAAACACAAAGCCAAAGGAGTAAAGAGAGAAGGAAACGAATACAAGAGGTGGACTGAACATTAATGTACATTTTAGACTTGCCAGGAGTGGGAGAAGATGTGCTTTTCTTTGTTCATAAATGAAAAGGGAATACTATTTTTATTTGCCTTGCAGTGACGGCACAAAAATTACTCTTTTCTAATTTCTCCAGTATTCTTTCTGCTCTCCTTACACTTAATTACATTAACATCTTCTACTGAAAGCAGGCTGTCATCCAAAAATTAAAAATGGCCATTGAGTATCATAATTTGCACTATTTTAAAAAGAGATTCTGTGAGAATAACTCTCTCAAATATGTTGCATGTGAAAGTCTGAATAAAAGTCCAGAACTGGATGTGTGGATGTGCACGAACATGTATAAACTCACACACCCCAGCATATATGTACTCATTATCTAACTAATGCCTCTAATATTTTTCTTCAGATGGTTTGCACAAAAGATTCTCAAAGTGGACTTGATGCCTCCAAAGGGTCTTGAATGGCTTCATGTCCTTCTAATTTGATTTTATTTCCCTTAACACTGGTAAAGAAATAACATTGCCTTAGGTGAAATAGCTAGATTGTTACTTTGGGCTCAAAACACACCTAGGTGTTCAGGAACATGGTTTAGTGGAGGATCCGGCAGTGTTAGTTAATGGTTGCACTCGATGATCCTAGGGCTCTTTTCCAGCCTTAATGATTCTGTGATTCTCTGGGCACAGATTGGAGTAGGGGTAGTTCTGGAGATATCCATTCCTCCAATGCCACCCCCCCCCTTTATGCTGTGCCCTCTGAAACCACAGTTACTTCTTAGATGTGGCAGTTTCCAACAAACCTGTACGAGCTGGAGGAAGGACCTGCCAAACCAGGGAATCCAGGGGAGCAAAGCAGCATCAGTCCTCCCATCCCATCAGGGAAGAGAGACATGTAGACAAGTGCTGGAGTAAATGGGAATACAGCCCCCAACAATTCCCTCTTCCCCTTCTTTCCCCCTTTCACTGCAGTGGCTGCAGGGCTGCTTGTTCTCAGGGTGCTCATTTCTCCTCTGCCTCTTAATGCACAGTTCTGGTTGATATAAAACCTCTAAGCACAGTCTCCAAGCTGGTGCTGGCCTTTCCAGACCATCTGCCGTGGTGTCTTTTTCCCTCTGCTAATATTGGCTGGCCCAGCTACAAAGGTCAATGAGCAAATAGAGGAGCCCTCCATACCTCAGGCAGGAGAGCTCATGCATTAAAATCCAGAGTTCTGCGGTTCAATATTTGCTGTCTGGCAGTTCAGCCACAGGCACATCAGAACACCTGAACCACTTCCTCTGCAGAGATGGCTTTAAATAATGATATATTTCTGTCTTGAAAATCTCAAGGCCAAAGCCTATTTCTCTTAAATTCAGTGTCAAGGATCCTATTGATTTAAAGGGATTGGTTTTCAGCCATCAAACTAGAACTGTATGCCTTTACTGACAGGAAGAAATATAGGGTAGGATAGAAACAGGAAGGGGAAGGATCCAGGATTTCAGTCACTCAGAAATGTGTTCTGGATCCACCTTTGCGGGTGTGCCTACCCCTTCCACCGGTGTCAGCACCCCTGGGAGCCAACCCACCTCCGGTGCCCACGCTACCCGGACCGGGGGTGGGTGGGGTGAGGACAGTGATCCTGATAGGGACACAAACCAGTGTCACACAGGGCCCTGCTCTGACAGCACGGGCAGCTCCGGTCCACCACTGGCTGTGGAGGGCCGAACTAGGTGACATAACGGGGAGGTTTTGTGATTTTAATTTTAATATCTTGGCACTGAGTGCTTAAATGTTCTGTTGCCCGTCTGTAAATTTCCTTTCCAGTAGGGGCACCTTATACCTTTTTGTTTTCAATTGAAATTGGTAATGAAAAACATTTGAGATTTGAGTTTGAGCCCTACATTGGCAGGACAGCCTGTGTTTGTTTTACATTTATTTTAATCCCCCATACCTCAGCCTTTCTGTCCTACCCTTCCTGCGGCCCTGTTCCCCTCGTGTTCTAACCTACTGTGTACTAGCAGATTTTATTTGAAATATGGAAAAGCCCCTTATCAAGGCAACACTTCCACCTGCTTCAGCAACACACCCCAATGAAACCCAACACCCATTCTACAGTGTCCCTCTGAAAAAAGCTGTGTGGTCTGACTGCTGACACAGGACAGACTGATCCAGTCTGAATTCCATCTC
>VYZQ01020669.1:13753-27916 GCA_013400655.1 Mystacornis crossleyi
ACATCAGTGGCTTAAAAAACTCAGCAAAGTAGTATTTGACTCATCAAAATATTATCACATATTTGGAGTAGAAAAGAAACCATTTAGAAACTTTAGACTGGATGTGTGTGAAATCTACTTTTTGTAACGTATTTATTGGTTGGAAAAAATTATATTGTTGTATGTCAGGCCCTGAACTTGCCTCGAATTCAAATGGGTGGGGAAAGTCTGATTTGCCAACCTGTTGCAGAGCTGGGGAAAAGATGATGCTTTATTCTAAGAAAAAGTTTCTTCATTAAAAGGGGAATAAAGAAACATCAACACCCTCCAGCCCCCATACAAAAAATCAAAAATCATTATAAAGCACACACCCCAGCATTTCACTGTCCTGTATTTGTTAGTATTACAAGCAAGTGACAGTGTCAAACAGTTTCATCATATCAATATTTGGTGCAAGTCAAAATTTCTCCTTACACCAACAGTATTGCTAAGGAATTCAGCATATAAAAGTATGTGTGGTTTTGTTAGTTCAGCCGTCCCAAATTCTAATACCAATTTACCAATCTGGAAATAATAAGAATTAAAAAAAACAAAAAAACCAAAAAAACACAAAAAACAAAATAGAGGTGGGTTTTTTATGTTAGGCTTTTGAGTTAAAGGATTAGAGTTACATTTACAGTTTTCTGGACAGATGTGAAGATTAAAAATAGCCTTTTTGAGAAAAAGGTCCTATTCTTGCAAGAGTTCTTTTAAGATGACTTCAGAATCTAAGACTTTAAACACTTGCAGTGCAAGATGGACGCTTGCAAGGGACTTGTCTTATACGTTTTTTGGGGGGGTAGGAAGAAGGTTTTTGATTTATCATATCAAATGGTATATTCTTTAGAGATAAAGTCTTGTTTTTATGTTGTTATCATTGGGTTCTGTTCAGCTCGTAATCTTTGAAATCAGTGACAAAACTCCACATATCTACCATCTATTTCTATTTCTCAAAAACATGTGGCAAGCTTCGCAGGGTTTCAAAATAATCATACAAATTGATCTTGCTGTGTATGGAACTAAATAGGTGATTAGCAGAGAAAGAGCAAAGAAAGTATTAAAATGTTTCATGGCTTGCTAACTTAGCTTTTATGAAGCTTTTATGTTCTTTCTGCCTATTTTCACTTTACAAATTACCAGTATTGTTTGCATGGAGGTGCTACAGTAGATATCTTAGTAATTTAGAAGGTCATCTGTACAAAGAGCCCTATGTTTTTTAAATACATTTGTATGTTTTAGAGAGTAGGTGTCTTTTTATGATTCCTCTTAGGTTAATTATTCTGATTAGCTTTTGCAATTAGCTCAAGAATAATGGCTTTGTCTTAATGGATATTTTCCTCTTACTTCAATTTAACCCTCTACTTTTGAATGTACTTCTTCATCACAATGGTACGTATAATAAAAGAGCAGCTTAAGGTATATGCTAGTGCATTTTGCAAATCTATCAGCACATGAATGAGTGTGTATTATTATATATTAAGAATTTTATTCACTCAAAAAAGAAAATCAACCTGTGTTAGTTTGCAATAAATTAGCAATAGGATTTATAACTGTATTTTAATGGTAAAAATATAGACCCCTAAGATTCTTGGTTGGAAAAAACGATTGGTCTACCCAGGAGCTAGGAGAAGGTGAATTGGCTGTGTAATTTCTTTTGCAATTCACTTGCTGCCACAAGAAAAATGCTCTCTTCTAGATCATAACAGTGTTTAAATAGGTTTGGGCCAGCTTTCCATTGGAGAAGGAACAGATAGAACATAGTATAGTACTGCAGCATAATTTATATCAACAAAATATTAAGAGTATGTATGTTTAAATGTAGTATTGTAATAAGGGCCAAGATGCTGACTCAAGATACAGAAATTTTTGCATATTGCCGTTACTGCTTTCACATGATTTTAAACAAAAAATATGAAGAGCAACGTGTGGGGATGTTGGTGGATGAGAAACTCAACATGAACACTTAAGATGAGCACTTTCATCCTGGGCTGCACTGAAAGGAGTGGGTAGTGATTCCTTCTGTATTGACTGTCAAGTGTTGGGATACTTTGGCTACCCCACAGTAGAGACCACGTGCCGGACCCATTCCTTTTCCGCTTTCTGCCTGTGCTGAGGCTTGCTCCCCGAGTCTCCTGGCCTGTTTCCCTCTTTCTTGTCTTACACTGCGTGGACTGTGTTCCCTTTCAAATCTGTTGCCTGTGCAAGATCCTCTCTTGTCTTCTGCAGCTTCAAGGCATTCCCCTAGTCCCCATGTGTGTGAGCCTGGATATACTTGTTCTTCTGAGCTCTAGCACATTTTGTGGAAATGTCAAATTATAATTTTCACCATCACAAAGGCAAAATGGGACAAGCATCTCTTCAACTGCTTCATGAAAGAAATGGAAAAGTGGGAGAGGAAGATTATGGGAGAAGGTATTCTTGTTGCCAGTATCATGGATGTGTCCATAGCACAGTGGCAGAAAGTGCCTAGAACCTTTATCAGTTTTATTTGGTGTTGCACATATTTAGAATTACGATACTGTATTTTTCATATGTTGAGCCTCTCCAGAACGTCTTGGTTCTTTGCTCTCTCTCCATCAGTCCTACCCAACAGTAATTAAGCTACAGTGGGCCTTTCCAAAGGCAGGAGAGTTTAAATATCAGTAATTTGATCTGCCCTGTTTACTGATCTCTGCTGTTAGCTGAGTTGAAAGCGAAATGTTTTAATTAAAACGATTGGCAATAAGTTGGTATAATGCCATAATTTGCACTGGGCCTCTTCTAGAAAATGACTTAACCTCTGCCTCTGTTGCTACGGCAACTAATGGACATAATTGTAACTGGGTGCATATAGGCAGCAAGTGGAGGGTCTAAAGCTTTTTTAAATTGCTGGGGTATCATGATGCTGAAAGATTAAAATGTGATGTTAGGAAAATATATCCAAAAGTGTCTCTTCCATACTTCAAGTTTAATTTTCACATCTTATTTTTTGGTACTGTTTCACACTTCTAAGCCTTCCAGTTTGGACTCTAAAACCTCATGATGTCATACTTAAGTTCATTAATGCAGCAGTGTATGTATAATAATTTGCGATATAATCTGGAAATGGCAGTGACTATTCTACTGGGATTTAGAATGATGTGTTTGATGGAATCTTATCACCGATCTATACTGATTCAGTAAAGAGTTAAGAATTAGATCATACATTATAAAGTATCCTGAATTACATTTTTAGACAAAAAAACACAGAACCCCACTTTTTTGCTCCTTCACTTGCTGGACCTTAAAGTTCTTAATGAACCTGGACCCTATGATAAAAATGGGGACGTTTCCTGAAATAGCCATAGGAGTTCTGAATACAGCTTAATAGATCCCTGACCTGGTGTTTATCACTGCTGTGACCATGTGGAGTTTGATGGGGTCTTTTATATAGTGTTCAGACTCTGTACTTTCTAATTTGCACTATTTCCCCCCAATGAAAAAAAAAAACCCAAAATGAGAACATTCAGTATGTTATTTCTTTATTGGAAAATAGTCAAAACTAGAGTCCAAGGAAATTACCGTTCTCCCTGAGAAGACAGAAAGGGTGTGCTTGGTGTACTTTCCTCCTCACCTGATCCATGTCTAATATTTAGGCTCTTAAAGACAAAATTAAAGAGAATGTCACCATACAGCATGACAGTGCAAATTGCACATCTCAGAAGCATAGATGTAAATGTGCAATCACCAATCAGAACGAAGGATTTAGTTACTTTAGGCCTTTCTCCTGCAGCACCTTGTTTACTTTTCCTGTCTTTTCTGTATGTGTGCAGTGTACCCTGAAGGCCAAGGCTGGGAGAATAGGGAAGTGGCAGAATGAGCAGTACTTAGGTGTAGGAAAAGAGATGCCTGAAACATCACAGAACTGAACTGCATAGCTTGCTTGCTTTTTCTTCATTCCTCTATTGGTACATGTAATTGGGCAAATTAATTTGAAAATTTATGCTATTTAGGACTTTATAGCATCATGCAGAATGAAACAAATGAAAAATATTGTTTGGTTTTGTTTTTAAAAATATTGCTGGAAAGAAATTTTATTAGAGAATTACCAAATTCTTCAACCTAATATATCTGGAAGATTTAGAGCCTGAGCCATTAAAAATTAAATTGCTTTCCTATCTCAAACTGTGCCTCTGTTTTCCACGAGACAAGATTAGACTTTGTAAAAACAGGATTAATTCAGTAGTTTTACTGAAAGCTTTCTAGTGCTATAAGAGCACTAATTACTTAAGTATTAACAACCTGCATATGAAGTTATTGACAAGGGTTTTTACAGCTTGGTAAACATTTTAAAAGAGAATAAACTAAAACAATGATTGTACAAATGGCTTTACTACAACATTTAAGTTTGGGCCCTAAGGCTAGAACTCTTAGGCACTTGAAATTATTGAACTTCATGGTAGATGGCTGTCAGACCAAAACAATTTAACTTGCTTCACTTGTGAAAGGCCACTTCATCAAAAAATGATGAGATGGCCTTCTCATGGTGGAGATTTTAATAAATTCTGCACCATTGTGGGTTTTTTCTCTCTTTGCTTTCTTACCTTCCATATATATGTATATGGAAAACACTTCTGAGGAAAACTCATTTACGTTAACATTTAAGAAACTAAAGAGATCAAGGCTAACAGAACCCCATTAGGGACATGGAAAATAAAAATAGTACTTTCAAAATATAAATTTTGGAATGCAGTTCCCACTTCTCCGTGTTTTACCACAACCCAGCACCTGTTTAGAGGGTGGAAAGGGAAGTTGAGAATAGGAAAGGGAGAAGGTGATCTCCCTAAATGAAGAAGAAGGGAATGCAAGGAAAAACTCCATATCATAAGAGGTAGTCTCTCAAGATGAGTCAGTTCCAAAATGCCTCATTATCTATGTAAACGTGGAACAGAAAGAGGTGGGGAGGGACTTAAAGGCAAATGCTATGTGCACATGTAATTACGGCAGCAGACCAAATGCAGCCAATGTATGGGTAAGATGTGGGAGAAACGAAGGCTGAACTTATTCTTACTTCTCATGTACTTTTGTCGTAAACTTGCTGGGCAGAGAGCTGTGCTGGTCAGGAGAGGTTATAAAAGCACCAGGACCAGGGCAGGCGTGTTTGCTCCCTGGCAGAGCCCAGGGAAGCTGCGCTGCAGCTGAACAGTGGATGGTGGTGTGAGGTGTCTCTGGCCGTGCTTGCTCTCAGCTGCAGTTATTCGTCGTGAGCTCGGAGCATGGCCCTGCAGGATGCTGTGCTGGCATAACGGAGGTGTAGGAGAAATTGCCCGTCCTGGATTCTCCAAGCCTGCAGCCCAGACTTGTCAAAAACCTCTCGAGAAGGATGGCTAAGTCTGGCTCCTCTGCCAGAGTAACCGGGCTCCTGGCACTGGCTGGGGTGTTCGGCCCCTTCTCCTGCATGTGCTGCTCTCTGCTGTTTTGTCTCACTGTGAAAGTATGTGCCATTTTCTTCACATGTCTGTACTTCACAATATGCATTTGTAATCACTTTTCTTCTGATGATAGGCTCCTCTGATATTTATTGTTTTATAAAAGAAAAATATCTTCAAGTTGACTTTTGTTTGTAAAAGCCCACAAAAGCTTGAAAAATACTTGCTACTTGCAATATAAAAATCACACTTCCCTACATATATGTTAGGGTATAAGGTTCACAACTGGTGAAAATATTTATTCTCATGTTTTCGTGCACATAACAACATATCCCTTGTGAATTAGACAGAGAAGGACAATTTGAGACAGAATTCTGACAAACAGGCTTCTAAATGAGAATATTAAATGGTTTTGAAAGAGAGACACAGCATATATATGTATATATAATTTGTTCATTCAAGATCACAGGTTGATTTTGAAAGGGAGGAAAATCAGAAAAATTCGAATACGGAAAGAAAAGTGCAAAAATTAGAATGCAGCTAATAGAACTACAAGAACAATTTCAGTTGAAATCAATAAAACTGCATCATCTGTGGACTAAAAGTAGGGTTTTACCTTTTGCTATTGAAAATTGCAACATACCTATTGAAATGGAATTGTGTGCCTATATACCCTTACTGTTACAATGACTGTTATTTACCGTTTATAGTGAAATGATAGCAATATATCTGAAACATATTAGTTTTGAACGGTTAGAAATATAATTCTCATTACTTACAAACCAGGTTGTGATAGCCATTGTTGAGGATCACTCAGTGTGTGAGGATCACTCTGAAACTGATAGGAAATTCATTCAGGTGTCAAGGGCATTTAGTTGCAATTACATCCCTTAATATTGCATTTTGAACAGTACATCTGGGTGTGACAGTGCCTATAAAACCTGGGTTAGGTGGCAGCCAAATAAAAATCTGTATAAGTGAAGTACGGTTTGGCCTGTAGGAACCTTCTCATTTCCTGTTAAACTATGCTGAGTTAAAGAAAATGTAGGCATCTATTCCTGTATAAATTTTTCTGTGCTGTGCACTTAACGAACAGTGGCTCTGAAACATACTTATTTTGGCAAAGCAAAGCAGAACACTAGTATTTGGCGGCTTTGATTCACCCACAGTTGTCTTTTCTTCACCTTGGTAAAAGAGTGGATTAAAGCATTGGAGTGGTATTATTTCTCCTTTGAATGTAGGACTCTGCCTTTAGAAAAATCCCATTTTTAAGTGTGCAAGTTGTAATGGCATGGTTTGATTTCATGATTTTCCAAAAGAAAGAAGCTGAGTTTCTGTCTGAAGTTGTTGAGGAACACCAGTGATTGGAACAACTTGGAGACCTTTGCGAGCTCTAACTTGAAATTTTATTTAGTGCTATTGTATATGTTGACAGTACTACATTTCTTCCTTTGTAAGGGAGAAATAGAAAGGCTTGCGGAGAAGGATGTGGTATTTCCTAGAACAACTTGTTTAAGGCCAGCTCTATGTGCCTGAGCAGCCCATATGAGAGGCAGAGAGACTCCTCTCCTTTCTAATCTTATTTCCTGCAAGATTTAATCTACCTTTGCACAAGAAACTCATCAGACTTTGAATATTCAAACTTGGACTTCTTATTAATTCCCACAGAAACTGCTGCAGCCGAGACCTGTCTTTCTCCACAGTTGTTTTTTTCTCCTAACAATTAGAACAATATTTGAGTAGCTTATATATCATCACATACATACTATTTGCAGTTTTAAAATTTTCTCTTCAGTAATATTAAAAATAGATGAATAGATGAAAGGCATGACTTTAATTTTAATGGCAGGGGCATAGCCCTTAAGATTTAACACATATTCCATTGCTCTGGGGTCTCTCTGGGCATAAATGAATTACAGCAAATGAGTTATAGGTGTCAGTATCATGTCAAACTGTTCAGCAGAATGCTACAGTGCAGTGTATTATGTGTCTTGCAGGGGGAAGAAGTATTTGAAGAAATTACTAGCTGAAATTGGTGTATACTTCATTTGCTCATTACCCTAATTCAAAGCTTGCAGAGAACCATGCAGGAGCAAATTATCGTTTATAAATACCAAAAGTGTCATGGTTTATTGAGCCTGTTATCCTGGGGATTTTTCTGGTTAAAAGCAAATGTCTGAGAAATTGACTTGTCTCTCTAAGAAAGGGCAAAGCTTCTGTTTTTGTATCTTAAGATATGATGCCTGACTAACCTGCAGGGTGACAAAACCATGCCACTCCTGTGTGACTGAAATTCATGCATTCGAGGTCTTAGGGAGTATTTGTAAGGAAACCACTTTTCAGAATAGATTGAAGAAATACAATTTTGGGACTAAGTGATTACTTTTTAAAGTTTGCAACTGCCTAAAGCTGCTTAAGGGTATAAAATAATTAAGAGTCCTATGGAACATACTTTAGAGGGCAGAAAGCCAGCAGAGTAGACAAAAGAGGATGGAAAATATATTGGTTACATAGCTTTTACCATATGACATGGTTATCACTGTGATGTGTGCCATCATAGAAATACAAGATGTGAGAATTGTGTTTAATCTGTGTACTTGCTTTATGGATTCACTTTAAGTGATTCAATCAATCAAACATAGTTTTTTGCTTAATTACAAAAAGTACCTACTAATATGGTCACAAACTGAGCATAAGCAGGCTGATTCAAGGTCTCATGGGAACCCAAACCAAAATGATTCCACAGCTCTAAAATGAGGAAGGTAACTTGGCTGAATTGTACACTCTTGTCACCTTCCAGGAGATTACTGTATCAAAATTGTTTATTTTAAGCTACATAACTTTGCACATTTAAAGAGCACTGTGCTGAAGGCTATAATACTTCTCAAGAAGGTGCATCCTTCCAACCAGGTACATTCCTGATTTTCCAATGCCTGGGTGTTGTTGCAGAGTCTCATGATTAGTCAGGAGAGTTTGTTGTGTGGGAGAGGTCCGTTTCTGACCTTCTGGAGAATTAACCGTGTGGTGGGTGAATATGAAATGATCACAGAATGGTAAAGTTGGGACACCTGGAGGTCGTCTAGTACAACCTCAGAGCCCCCAAGAACACAGTAGTCAGGATTGGGCAACTTCTGTAGCTGATTCCAGTGTGGGAGCCTCCACAACACCTCCTGGTCAACCTGTTGCACTGCTCAGTCACCCACACAGCAGAGCTCTTCCACGTGTTCAGGTGGCACTTCCTGTGCATCGGTTTTTGCCCAATGCCTCTTATCTATGGCTGGCACCAGTGAGCAGAGCCTGGTCCATCCATTTGGCAACCTCCCTTTAGCTGCTCATAGACACTGCTAAAGTCCTCTCTTGGTTATCTCTTCTCAAGGCTGAACAGGCCTAGCCCCCTCAGCCTTTCCTTTCAAGAGAGATGCTTCAATCCCTTCACCATCCTCATTGCCCTCCACTAGACCTGCTCCTGGAGCTCCACGTCTCTCTTGTACTGAGAAGCCCAGAACTACACAACACTCCAGGATGAGGCCCCACGTGGCTGAGGAGAGGGGCAGGATCAGCTCTCTTGACCTTCTGGCAATGCTCTTCTTTATGCACCCCATGAAGGGTGATAACTTGCAGGTTGTTGAGGACGGGGCAGAAGTATTTATCTATTTATTTATATATCAGGTGCCACTGATGATTACTTTGAATGAACTCATTTTTCCTGGCAGCCCCTTTGAATTTGTAGCTGTTGCTGTTGTACTACCTAGATTGAAGAACAAATCTATATCTGTTATGCTACACGGCTAGAAGAGAATATCTTTACTATAAGTTGTTCAGAAAGGTCTTCAGAAAATGAGCTTTTGACCCAAAGTAGTGGAATTTGTAGTTGAAAAAGATAACAGGCACTAATTTCTAATAATTGCTGAAATTATATGGAGGTGTCTGAAGCCCACAGCCACTTCTACAAGAATTCTTGTACTACATCTTGGGCTACAGGTAGTAATAATAACATTAACCCTCCCTTATCTAACTAAATATGCAGCTTGAAAATACAATTACCAGGTGAATCCTGATAAAATCAAAGGCAAGCCTGGAAAACCTGGCAAAAATTACAGGAAAATCATCGTTATGGAAGGACTGTTGAATGACTTCTTTCAGATGCAGTATCTGCTGCTTAACAGTTACAGGGCATTAATGTGCCGAATTTTGGGAATACTAGCTGTGAATTTGAATTGGATGATCATCCTCCTGCAGATCCCCAAGAGGACATGCTGAAACAATTTTCTAGTAGCATGTTCATACAGAGAAGATGGAAGATCAGTATAGCAGAATCCCTTTTAGAGTTCAAAATAATGGTCAGCCAGGACTCACACCTAGACTGTCACTTCTTTTATGTTTTGTTTTTACATTTGGACCATTTTCTAGGTTCATACAAGGGCTCTGATGCTCAGGATGGTCAGAGATCCCAGGTGATCTTCAGCAGCAAATGATTTTGCTCCGCCAGGAGGATTTAAAGGGCATTCTCCGAAGCCTGGTTCTTGCATCAGTCCTCTACTTCACCAGGTACCTTCTCCAACGTTAGTGGGAATGTGGTGTTCCCTTTGTGATGTGCACAAAAGGCACGTCCCTGACACCACAGGAGTATGAGCAGGAAGGAGAATGCAGAAGAAAAGAACTTGGAAGGGAAGGAATCAAGCAGTGGAGCAAATAGCAAACCGCTTGTAGCCCAGTTATATTTGTAGGGGAGGAGTTGCAAAAAATATGTGAACTGAAGACAGCAATGGGAAAAAAGCTCTCTACCAGGCTAAAATGACAGGCTCAGTGAGAAGGTGACTTAAGTTGCATCAGACTTTGCTGGCAAATTGTAAATAGTTCTGTGTGGTTGTTGTCCTGGAAGAGAAGACATTGTGAAATTGTTCCTTTCCCATCCTGCCCCAGTGTGTCTGGAATGGGGAGCTTTTTGCTTTGGTCTGTTCAGGAGAAGACAATCACCAACCCTAGGTGCTCATGCTTGGAAGAGTCACGTGTAGAAAACAAAGTCATGCAGATTTTTCCCATGCATTCACGGAGCCCTTTTTGACTATGTGGTCTGCAGTTTATGACAACTAGCTTTAGTCACTGCTGCAAGAAAGTGAAAATCTAAGAGCCAGTAAGCTGAGTGTAAGGGGTATGGACTAAACTGCCTGTGATTTCAAGTGCCTTCTCTTGGTACAAGGTGTATGCACAGAACTTACGCAGGTTTTCCCAGAATGGCATTGCACCAATGGGAACAGTAAGGCATTAATGGTGTTCATATTTAGGTCTGTGTTTGATAATGTACAGAGAATTCCCCAAGCAATTTGCAAAGATCAGGTCAGGGTATTTCCTGTGCTTGATTTGTCTTTTATGGGCATCTAGTCTGACTGCCCCAGCCTGGGACTGTTGAGATACAGGTAGAGAGGCCACCTCTCCCCAGGAATAACTGATGTTATCTCTGTCCACTGCGGACACAGAAAATAGGATTGGTTCTCATTTGCCTCAGAAAGACAGTAGGCCAGTAGTAACAGCAGGACAAGTTTCACCAAGAACTAGCTTGATGAAGTGAATCCTTTCATTTTCTCCTTCTCTCTAGCTCATGCTTTTTTGGGGTATGGTTTTGATAGGAAGGTATCAAATGCCTGTACAGAGATACAAAACAGTCTTCCTGGGTCGCCTCTGTTAGCAGGTGATTCCTGGAAGCCAAAATCTGGTTATGTAGAAGATTCTGTTGTACTCTGGGAAGGTCGGGAGGCAAGGATTGAACAGTGCTCTACGAGAAAGTGCTGGAAGTGTTCAGTTAAAATAGAAGCCTAGGCTTTATTACGATACATATTGAGGAATGGAGATTCTATCAACCTTGGTGATAGTCTTGTGAGATGATTTTATTTTAGATTGTATGGTCTAAATACTTCAGCTTTTCCCTTTTTGTTTTCTCAAATAAAAGCACTGATTAAATCACTCAAAATCCCAAATCTGGCAAAAGGACAATTTTCCTCTGCAATTCCTCTGTTGTTGCTCCCAAAATCTTGTAGCTGTAAACACTGATATTGCTGATATGCCAGATTCTCACACTGATGTGCAAGTCACCCCTTTGTACACCTTTTTCTACCCCTTGATTGTAGCTTTTGTTTTGCAGTAGGGGATCCAGTAATTTGCATGTACAGAGTTTACTGACAATCAGCCATGTGGCAGTTGCTCCTCATCAAAAGTGCTCCAAACTTTCCCTCCCTCTCTCCCTCCCTCTTCTCTCCTAAAGGTAACTTTGACCTTTGGACTCAGTATATGCCATTAGTGATGGACCCTCTAATAAACTGCTGTGAATGTGAGCCTGTTTTCAGCATCCTTTGTGCAGCACCCTGGAGTTGATGTGTGCTAACCCCTGTTACAGAAATAACCTTTTACATGTAACCTTTCCGTGCATCCAGATGCTAAAGCTCTCTGAGGGATATCTTAGTGTGTCACACTTGTGTTACACAATTCTGCTTAGGTGATAGGCTTAAAGACCCTCCAGTTATAAATGGAGTTTGTATTCTCACATGCTGTTGACATACAAGATCAGTGTTTCAGAGTCAGAGGGTTATAAATATGTGAGAATAATCCATGAAATATTGTTCTAATAATTAAGAGTCATTATAGTGTCATTATTATTAAACTGGAAAGTATATTCAGTACAGCTAGGTACTATCCTGTCATCTAAATGTTTGAGGATCAAAAGAAATAGTTAAGATTTCTTCAAGTGGCAGCCTAAACAGAATTTACAAGCTGTATGATGGCAGGCTACCTATAACTGAGGCTGCTTTTCACATTAATCAATATTATATTTCACAGCAGAGCATTTCTCTTTTTTCTCACTTACAGAAAAATAGTATTTTTTTTCACAACTCTGTGAATTAATTAATGCCATTTATTCTTCTGATTCTAACCAAAGGTTGTCAGGTTCCCTTAGCCTGTGTATTGATCTGTAATATAACCTTCCATTTCCTGCATCTGCTATTAAATGGAATAAAATTCATAATGGTTGCACTCCCGAGCAGCTGTTCACCTATCGAGTATTGTCAGGTCACCAGGGAAAGTTGCTAATACTTGAGGAGAACTTCACTGGTATATTGATGTCTTTTGTTGCTCAATTAACATTTCTAAAGTGGAAGAAAAGAAGATAGTATTTAATATGTCAGCTAGCCTTAAGACAACTCTGTTTCCATTTTCTAATGCCAAAACCTAATACAATGTTTATGTCCATTAGAGTTAAAATACTTTCCTTATTAGCTGCCTAAGTGCATTTTTTCAACAATAATAATGAAGGGCACTCAGTAAACGAAAACTAATTAATCTCCTCAGTCTTCCTTTTGTATTTATCTGATGCCAAAAGCAGTATACTTTTTTCTCTAAAGCAGATTAAAACTAAACTGTGGGTAGTGCCTCCTTCCTGAACAAAACCTGCAAAATTATCAATTTCTGTGATTATTGTTATCTCTTCTTTCAGAATGCTGCTTATTACTAACTGGGTTTTTGTTTCTGCTGCTCTCTGACAGCAAAGGTTTGACATATTGCTGCTAGAATGCGAGGAAGCTGCAGGGATCCACAGCCCAGGGCCTGCCATTCATACATTCTTGTGTAATGTTAGAGACACTCCAGAATCAGACTGCTTCAGCTCAACAATTAAGGTGGTTTGGGGACACTTATACGCTCCTAAAAGGCTAAATCTCCATGAGCACAAGTTGAAGCAAAATGATAACATTTTCTTAATGGATCAAAACTTATTTGGAAATAGTGGATTGGAGGAAAGAAGCCAGAGCACATGGTGGTGTATCGTAAGAGACGTTTCCTTGGCCATCTGTGATTGGCTTCTGCTTCTCTGAGCCAATTCAGAGTTTTAAGAATTGAATGGGGCCCACTGACAGGGGGCTCTTGCCTCAGGGCTCTTGCCTCAGGGCGGTGTCTGCTGTGCCAGGGTGTTCCAGAAGAAATGGATAAGTTTCCCCATATAGGATGCAGTAGATTGCATAGGGACCTACCAGGCACGCTGGCTGAGAAGTTTATGCTGAATTATAATTACTTTTTTGGATAACTAATGAAAGGGTGAAAAATATCATTGGCTTGACTGTCTAGACATTAACTTCTGCTATTATTGTATAGAATTATTATTAATGTGCTGTTATTTTTTATATTAACGATGTATTAGTTAACATGGAATCCAGATATTGTACATGTTAATGATGTAACTGACTGTTAACCAATTACAGGTCTTTTAAGCCTTCCTCCTGTCACCTTTCAACCAATGACTCCTTTATCATTCCAGTCTTCTTTTTCAGAATGAATTTGGAGTGCAAAATTTGTAATTCACAGAAAAACTTCAATATTCTTCTTCACCTTTTTGTTAAGAGAATATCCTTATTTTAAGTTTTAGACTATAGAAATTTTCTATCAGTTGGCAACCTTAGTTTTGACACAAAATGCTAACTTGCAGTGTTCCTTTGGGGGTTTTTGTTGGGTTTTTTTTGCATAAAAGTTGATACTTTTATTTTCAGATTTATTCCATGAGTGTATCACACACAAAGACCCATTTTATTCAGTATCCTGTATATACTGAAGACAAAGCCATGCATCTTGGGAAGAATGAAAGATCAGGGAAACAGTTTTGATTTTGCATGAGTTTTTTTAAATGTTCAGAAACTTCTCCGAGGTTAAAGGAATGCCCTTTTCCTGTTTTACTTTAAAAAGTAAAAATGTGTCCCTTTTAAGTTCAAGTAAGTGA
>VYZQ01020669.1:38081-50526 GCA_013400655.1 Mystacornis crossleyi
GAATATGGGAGAGGGAAAGCCAACAAGGAGCTCCCACTGACCAGAAAATGCCCCTTCAGAATCCTCAATGGGACCAAAATCAACCCCAGGGCAGACAGAACATGACTGATTTTCGAACCCTAATTTTAAGTGGAACCAAAGAAGCAGCCCCAAGGGGACGGAATGCAACTCAGGCATTTGATAGCCGACAGGGGAAGGATGGCACTCCCACTGAATGGTTAGAAAGGCTTAGAAAAACAATGCAACAATTTTCTGGCATTGACCCCTCTAACTTGGTGGGACAAGCGGTACTTAAAGTAAATTTTTTTACCCATTCTTGGCCAGACATTTGAAAGAAATTAGAAAAATTAGAAGACTGGCACGACCAGAGTATGCCAGAATTATTGAAAGAAAGCCAAAAAATTTATGTCTGGAGGGACGAAGTAAAAGCAAAAGCCAAAGCGAGAATTATGGTTGCCACTATGAGAGAGGCAGAGTCCATAAACAAAAGAGGGGAGACCCAAAAGAGAAAGGGGTCAGGACAGTACTCACCTGATCAGTCAGGGACCCCTAGGGAAACAACAGAGAAATCAGCAAAGCACATGGGAAAGTTTAATTGTCATTACTGTGGCGCTCCTGTGCACTTAAGAACGAATTGCCTAAAGTGAGCCAGGGATGTGAAAGTCTTTGAAGAGGAGGTGGCATAGGGGTGTCAGGGGCTTTGTATACTAGGGACAGAACATCAAACCGAGCCCTTGATAAAATTAAAAATAGGACCCCAGGAAGAGGAAATGGAATTTCTCGTAGATACCAGAGCTGCTAGAACATGTGTATTAAAAGTTCCTGAAGGGTGCTGTATAAGTAAAAAAATAATTAATGCAATAGGAGCAAAGGAGGAAGGGTTTAGAGTACCCTTAATTAAAAATGTACATGTAGAAGGCCCTAACCTGACATGTAGAAGGCCCTAACCTGTTCACAACTGGAAACTTATTGTTAGTCCCGGATGCTGGATGAAATCTATTGGGATGAGATTTACAGTTATTATTAGGTGTAGGTGTACTCCTGGAAGGAGGAGGAATGAACGCAAAAATTTTAACTTTAACCAATGAAGAGGAAAATAAAATTGGATCAGAAGTGTGGGCATCCAAAAACAAACCAGAAAACCCCAGGCAGGAACGCAGAAACATACAAATGGATAGCTTTAGGATCCTGATGGGAATACTGCCAGCAAGGTAAAAAGAAAGATTAAAAAAGTGCCAAACATGCAGACCTGTCATCCTTTGCCTTAATGGGCACTTACAAATGTGCTACTTGCAAGAGATGTTCTTCCACAATATGATTGTGGTTATAAAACAAACAGCATGGTCAATAATATGATCTAATCTGATTGAAGAGGTCAGTTAGGAAATTATTACCCACTTTACAACCCATTAACATCAAACCTACATTACAGGAATGTATGTGATAGATTAAAAACTTGCTTACTTAAAGCAAGAAGGTCTAAATAAACTCCATTATAAATGTTTTTTTACATTTGAAGCAAAAAAATTACCCCCTTGGTGACTGGAATGCAATGGGGAGAGTGGGAGCAAGTTGCTGAGTTTAGCTTTTTAATCTCTGCCTGAATCCTATCTAGCAGACGTTTGGGGAAGTGGAAAAGACATTTTTGGATGATTAGCTTCTGTTTTGTGATTGACACACTGAGGAGGCTGCAAGAAAGCAATTCAAGGGAAATTGAAGCTGTTGAATGGAGTTACTGGAATTAGGAAAGAAAAAAAAATGCTTTGCTTGATACAGAGCAAATTATTTGCTGTATCAGGAAAGACCCAATGACCCTTCCAATCTTGTATCCTGCCTGCAATGTTGATTTATACCAGACGCTTCAAATGAAGATATAAATCCCCATAATACATTTACCTGTAATTGTATAATAGTGTGCAAGGAGGGTATGTTCTTTCTTGACACCAGCCCATGATCAGCATATGCCCTGTAGCATATATATTGAAAGCCTCTGTCTTTACTCCTAGCTGATGAAATTGCAGATGCTTATGGCAGTCATATAAATTAATGCAGGTGGATGGCTAAGCATGTTGTGTGGCAAACCGCTCGTGCTCATTGAAAGCCTGAAAGTTAGCTAGTAATTTCTAGGGCAATTTCCACAGGATGCTATGCCACAAAGTTAGGAGGACATTCTCTTGGGCTATGTAGTGCCCTTTAACTGGTAATGGCAAAGGAAGGTGCTAACAGTCTCCTGGCTCTCGTTTCCTGAGCAGTTTTGCAGAATCTACGTATATCTATATTATCTGCTGGACCAGTTTTTATCCAATGCAAGGTGTTATGTGTTCAGCTCCTTTTTTGTTTCAACTGGCTTAGCTAGATGCCAACATACCTTTAAGATATATTGCCTGATGTTTCAGATTGCCTTAGGTTTATTTTTCTGCTTAATAGCTATATGAATTTTCAGATGCAAGCTTCTGAGGGAATCTGTGGTTACGTTTGCCTCCAAAGTCTGCGGGGAGTAAGGTGAGTTAGAAGGGCAGATGTAGGTCTGGTCCTCTTTGTTTCTAAAATCCCATCTGTCCTGGGGTGACCGCATGCATCTTCACCTGTAGTTAATATTGCACTGGTGACAGATAGGTTTCACATATGAGTGCTGGGATTGTCCTGTGTAATGTGCTCTTCATCACTGAGTTCATCCAGCAGCTGCCCATAGCACCAGCCTGACAGATTTCCCTGGTGGTCGTAACCTTAGTTCCTGCTCGGTTGTCTGCCCAGCTTCTGTAGGAGGTCCTGGAACTTGAGAGTGACTTGTGACACTGGGCCTTGCTGTAGATGTGAGAATAATGCATCTGTGTGCTGTATTCAGGATGGCAAAGAGGTAACGAAGGCAGGGTTGGAACGGCCCTCCAGAAATGCCTGGAGCCCCCCTTCATCGGAGCTATGAGCAGACCTTAGGTCATGGGGGGCAGCATGCACACAGGCTTCCCTCGCTGTGCTGGTACTACAGCATTTGTGTCACCGTCGTTTTCCCTGTCTGTCTCCAGGCTGGAAGCAGCTTCTTGGGAAGATCAATTGCTTCTATGCTGTAGTGCTTCCGGGCACAAATCAGGCTGCTGTACCTCTGCCTTTAATGTGGGGTGGTCTGTGGAGGTTTGTACTGCCAGTGATTTGAACGCTTCCAGGCTGGTCAGGGCTATGCTACAGGCCTATTTACATTTGGCACAGGGCCTGTGAAGCTCCATGCCATCATTTCTGCCTGGCATTCCTATCTGCCTGAGTTGCTCTGGCTCAAAGGCGTTTACAGGTGACCTGACTGCTTGCCAGGAAATACTTATCTCCTCAGTGACTGTGGCATGTCAGGGGAATGTGCTTTTCGGCTGGCTGAGGAGGAACTGGATGTCCATCAGGACGAGACTTAAGAGTGGCACAAGGTTTGTGAGCTGGATCATATTAACTTGCCAAACCCATCACGACGTCTGTGAGAAGGAGGACGGGAGGCAGGGTGACCCACACTGTGCAGCTGCAAGCACTGTAAAGTCAGTTCCATGCAGGAAGCCCCAAATGAGTCCTTTATACACAATGCATTACTGTGTGTTCACTACCTCAGTGATGAGGTTTCCAAACGGCTTTTTTCTTTTGTCTTTCCATTTTTTTTTTTCAGATGATAAGAGGGAGGAAGAAAACCTTTTATCATATTTCTGTTAGTGCTTCTTCTGAAGCATTGTATTCCTCACCACCTCCATGCTCTGTCTGGATGCCTGGCTGGCTGTGCCAGATGAAACCATAAACTCTGCATAATATGCCATGTTCTCTTCCCATAAGTTTCCCTTTCATGCTCTTTGTTCCTTTATCTCTCTCCAGGGATGGAACGATTTATGCCAAGAGATGTAGCTATAAATGAGACCTTTTTCTACATGCTGAGGTAAGAACAATGGTACAAAACTGTACTACTACTAGTAAAAGTAAACACAAGCAGCAAAACTAGTTGACAGCCATTAAACAAGTATAATTTTATTTTCTTTAAAGCTGAACAATTAAAATAAGAACAAATGAGTAACTGCTAATGGTTTTTAACAAAGGCAAATAGTAATGCAGCCCAGTTCAGTATGTGGGATTTTATTTTTGAATATTTTTTATTTGATCTAAATTAGTTTCAGTTATTTTTGGTTAATGTTCTTTTTACTCAACTTGGAGTTTTGAAAAGGAGAGGGCGATTCAATATGACTGAATTTCTTCATCATGTCTTACAAATGATGTTGCTCATCAGTAAGTGAGTAGAAATGAGCTGAAATGGTAAAGAGGAATACTGGTGCAGGAGTGAATAAAAGTTTTTATGTTACTTGTCCTATTTAAATCTTATGCTGTGAATTAAATTTGCTGGGACTATTTAACAGACTATTTTTGTTGGACTATTATTGATTTTGTAAATTTCATTTCATGTAATTGCCTTGACCTTTACTTGGGGGACTGGAATCAGTCTCATATTCTTTTCTGAAAATCCAAATAATCTTGGTTTTAATGTGATGTAAAGAGGTAAAACTAACATCTCAAAGATAATTGTTAGTAAGAAAAGTATGTTCCTATCCATCTCTAGTTAGTTCTTAGATTGCTTTATGCTGTGGGGATGGTTCAGCACTATCAAGTTAAGCTCTGTATATCAATCTATAATGATGAAGTTAAAACCAAGCAAAATGTGGGTTTGCATTCAAAAGGATTTAGAAAAGCTTTATCATGGTGTCTCATGAACCTGGAAAAATTACATATTCTGTTAAAGCATTCATTTCACTTTTTCTTTGCACTTTGGTGAGGCCTGCCAGTTTTACTGAGAAATCCAAGATTACTCAGCTGCTACAGTGAAAACGTAACATTAAACATGTAGGTCTAGGCAATATTTTCCCTTGTATATCACGACTGTGATTTTGCATCTATTCCTTTAAGTCAAATCAATTTCACTATAAGGTTTCTTTGGGCACAGGAATCTTTACATTCTAGAGACCAAAACTGTGGGGTTTTGATCTAGTAGGCAGGCTTGCCAAGAGAATGCGTCCCTTTGCATTTCAGTAAACTGTGGCTTTGGTTTTTGTTTTCACAGTAACTTAAAACTATTTTTCTTTACATTGTGGCTGAGAGATTGCTTTTTACTAGAGGGCCTCCAATGCTGATATTTTAAAGAAATGGAAAAGTTTAACCACACACGTAGATTTTATTAAAATCCTGGCATTTTGCTAAGTATTCTTTTAGGCAAATTCACAATCAACACTTTTCCTTTGTAAATTGCCATATGCTTCAGACGACAGTGGGCAGGATTTACCAGCAGCATAGCAGGTCTGTGGAAGCCCAGCCATTTAGTGTGGTGAATGTTGTAGCAACAAACTATTAGCACTTGGCTGCTTCCAGCAAGAATAGCTCAGTAATTCAGTTTAGTAAAATATGGTGATATTTTAGTGCCAATAATCAGGTCTGGAGACTTTCAAAAACAACAGTTATGGTGTATTATTTCTGCTGCCCCATGGCAAAGGCTTTAGGCATTGAAACTGTTTTGGGAAACCAATATATATAGTATTGCTAGTGTCAGTGATTCACGTATCTACTGAATCATTTCTTTTGTTTGCTGTTTTGCTCAGTTTCTGTAGTTCAGACAAGACAAAGCAGCTCTTTTTATGGAAAGGAAATGAAAGAACTTAACTAGGGTGAGATGTAAACCACAGAGCTTCTGACATAAACATCAGTATTGGAGACAAAACAAATTACTGTGTAAGTACTCTGAGTTATACCTTTTGTTAGATGTTTCAGTTAAATTTACTGATATTTAAAGTATTGAAGGTCTTTTGAGGTAGAACATATATTCTGATACATGTTTTTGAAACTGGATTGCACAATGAAAAAAAGAGCAAGCATACACAGATGCCTCCTTCATAAACCTACAGATTAATCTAACTCACCAGGAGTCAAACCCAGCCCTTCATGTCGAAGCTTCGATACTGAATTTGGGAAGCTGTGTAACTGGATGCTGTTAAAGAAAATCTAATTGTTTTCTGGCATGTTTATGAATTTCCAGACAGGTAGGTAGCATACAGCACAGTTCAAGTGCTTGCTTCTAATATTCACATGCTATTAATGTAATTTAAAACACCAACTGATTTAGGCTTGCCTTGGAAAATTAAGTATGTTGCACATTTTTCCAGGGGTTCAGGACTTCATGGGTGGAATTCACTGGTGCAATAGCCAGTTGGAGCATATGGCCTCTGTAGACGTGGCATACTAAGTTCCTCTCTTGTAGAGTTTGCCGTATGACACTTGGGTAAGTAGATGTTCATGCCCTACAGATTCAGGCAGGCTCCATTTCCCCATGAATTTTGTTTCTATGGTCATCTGCGCTATTAGCGTGTCCTGGAAAAGACCTTCTCCTCTGAGTAAGCTGCCAGCTGGCCAGTAGCTGACACATAGGCATTAGCTGCCACTGGGGAAAATCAGGGTGAAATTAGTCATTTAGAATACTTTGGCACAGTGAAATTCTGAACCCCAGGTGAATGGTAGCATGTTTAGATACAGAAGTGTTATTCTCCCACTTAAGTGCCAAAGAGCCAGTGTTCCAATGTAGACTTAAAGGAAAGTTAGACCTCTGAAAATAAATTGTATTAAGGAGAACTAATGAAACCCTGCTAGTGAAAAGGAAAATACATAAATGAGGTGAGCATGCCAAATATTGTGTTAAATGTTATGGCGTGAGACCTATTACACATATTCTTCCCAGGTTCCTGATTTTGGTTAAAAAGAAGCTTGATGAACCAGAAAAAACATATTTCACTTTTAGTTCTTTCCTCCTGAGCATGTTCCCAACAGGGACACTGTTGAGTATCAAGTTCCCAAAATAAATGCTAATGTAATGACACCCCAACACATTGTAACAGAATCGCTGAATCGTTAAGGTTGGAAAAGACCTTTAAGGAAATTTCATGATGCAGTGGGAGTTAGTCATCTTATGCTGTGATTTATCTGGATTACTCATTTCCAGTGTGAATATTATGTATATACAATATGTATATTACAGAATCGATGCCTTGAGCCATGCTTGTTGATAGTGTTGTTTTTAATGGTCAAGTTACTATTCAGATGGACTTTCTTCTTTAGGGGAAGAAAAAATTATATAGAATGATTCTGTTTTCACAGTGTATGTAACTGACAGACGAGAAGGTATTTTACAGCTTTTCAGAATACTTTGTGTGTCAAATCCAGATACACCTATAATGTATGAGCTCTATACTCTTCATATATTTTAACTGGTGTTTCTGCATAGCTACAGTTCAAAGAAGTCCACAGAAGAATCAAACTTCAGCTTGAACAGGAATATCAGCTCATTTTGGACACATGACTACATTAAATTATTCTTATTTATCGCTAGACTAATAGGGAGTCCATAAAAACTCCCCCAAAGCCAAATGGAAATATATTGTGAATATTCTTCTGAAGTTAGCTGGTAACAGAGAAAGTGTGGGGCTGTGGTAAAGATCTGTGTTGAACTGGAGGCATTTTCTGAAGAAGTTTCTTCCCTCTTCTTTATTTGATGAGAGTAGGAAATTTAAGCTGTCATCTGAATGATTCTGCAGGGAAGAGAACCCTAAGGGTGTTCAAACCTCAGAAGGTGTTTTTTTCCCCCCCTCTGTTTTTTTTTTTTCTGTTTCATTTAAAATTCGATTATAATGAAGTCATGTGGATAAAGGAGTATTTCTCCATTTATCTATGACTGGGCAAGATAAGATAAAACCTACATATAGTTGAGACTACAGCTGGCTGCATATCTCCCATCGACCCTGGACCCCATGCCGCACAGATTTGTGCAAGGGCCACATGCAAGAGGAATCCAACCAGTGCTGCCAGCAGGTCACCTGCTCCCCTGGCCAGCAGGACACTGTTTGAGAAGTTCTCGTAAATGGATGATGGAGATCAAATGTCAGCTTTTCACAGACCACATGCAGAGAAACTGGAGCTGCCTGCACTTATTTCAGCTTATCAATTGTGTCTGAAATATCTGGTATCTTCTACAGGAACAACAACATTACGTGCAAGTGATGATGGCATTTTATTTTCTTTCGTACCAAAACACTGGTATGTCTTTTCACACAGAAACCTCATTTAATGTTCCAGTTATAATCTGAAGGGGGTTTTCTGCTGTAAGAGAAAGCATGAAAACTTGAAGGAAAAGCTGCAAATAAAAGAATAGGGGAAATCTGGATTATTTGTTGTAAGTAATATTTCTTGACTAGTCAGATAACCTTAAAATTATTACTCTGTGCTTTTTGCACATGGATTCTTCTGTATAGGGAAGAACTTGAAAGCAGAATGCTCTGAAAGATCATCCTCATCCGTCTCTGTCCCCTTTATGCTTGCACAACAAAAGTGTAAGAGTGTGTTAGGAATAAATGGCAGTAATGTGCTGATGGGAATACTTTCAAAGTGGACAACACAGCCTGGATGAAGCCCAACACTTAAGGGTATGAAGCCTGTGATTAATCCTCAGATTCTCTTATGTAACACTGTATGCACTTTAAAGACTAGGAAGCTAGCTTGAAAATGATGGTAGCTCTTATGCAATAAGGATTTATCAAGAGGTGTGTATTTGCAGGTAGAGAAGTGACAAGCACCAGGATGTATTGAGGTTTGAATAAATTCAAGGCATTTGAGGAGAGCTGCTAAGAAAGCCTTTCTCCCTGATGCACTTTCTGTGAAGTTTTGGGAACACTGGAACAAAGCTGGGCCAAAAGAATAGTAGCTTCATCCTTTTTGCTTTGCTTGGGCACTTCTTCCAGAGTCGCACTTCTTCCAGAGTCGCACTTCTTCCAGAGTCGCACTTCTTCCAGAGTCGCACTTCTTCCAGAGTCGCACTTCTTCCAGAGTCGCACTTCTTCCAGAGTCGCACTTCTTCCAGAGTCGCACTTCTTCCAGAGTCGCACTTCTTCCAGAGTCGCACTTCTTCCAGAGTCGCACTTCTTCCAGAGTCGCACTTCTTCCAGAGTCGCACTTCTTCCAGAGTCGCACTTCTTCCAGAGTCGCACTTCTTCCAGAGTCGCACTTCTTCCAGAGTCGCACTTCTTCCAGAGTCGCACTTCTTCCAGAGTCGCACTTCTTCCAGAGTCGCACTTCTTCCAGAGTCGCACTTCTTCCAGAGTCGCACTTCTTCCAGAGTCGCACTTCTTCCAGAGTCGCACTTCTTCCAGAGTCGCACTTCTTCCAGAGTCGCACTTCTTCCAGAGTCGCACTTCTTCCAGAGTCGCACTTCTTCCAGAGTCGCACTTCTTCCAGAGTCGCACTTCTTCCAGAGTCGCACTTCTTCCAGAGTCGCACTTCTTCCAGAGTCGCACTTCTTCCAGAGTCGCACTTCTTCCAGAGTCGCACTTCTTCCAGAGTCGCACTTCTTCCAGAGTCGCACTTCTTCCAGAGTCGCACTTCTTCCAGAGTCGCACTTCTTCCAGAGTCGCACTTCTTCCAGAGTCGCACTTCTTCCAGAGTCGCACTTCTTCCAGAGTCGCACTTCTTCCAGAGTCGCACTTCTTCCAGAGTCGCACTTCTTCCAGAGTCGCACTTCTTCCAGAGTCGCACTTCTTCCAGAGTCGCACTTCTTCCAGAGTCGCACTTCTTCCAGAGTCGCACTTCTTCCAGAGTCGCACTTCTTCCAGAGTCGCACTTCTTCCAGAGTCGCACTTCTTCCAGAGTCGCACTTCTTCCAGAGTCGCACTTCTTCCAGAGTCGCACTTCTTCCAGAGTCGCACTTCTTCCAGAGTCGCACTTCTTCCAGAGTCGCACTTCTTCCAGAGTCGCACTTCTTCCAGAGTCGCACTTCTTCCAGAGTCGCACTTCTTCCAGAGTCGCACTTCTTCCAGAGTCGCACTTCTTCCAGAGTCGCACTTCTTCCAGAGTCGCACTTCTTCCAGAGTCGCACTTCTTCCAGAGTCGCACTTCTTCCAGAGTCGCACTTCTTCCAGAGTCGCACTTCTTCCAGAGTCGCACTTCTTCCAGAGTCGCACTTCTTCCAGAGTCGCACTTCTTCCAGAGTCGCACTTCTTCCAGAGTCGCACTTCTTCCAGAGTCGCACTTCTTCCAGAGTCGCACTTCTTCCAGAGTCGCACTTCTTCCAGAGTCGCACTTCTTCCAGAGTCGCACTTCTTCCAGAGTCGCACTTCTTCCAGAGTCGCACTTCTTCCAGAGTCGCACTTCTTCCAGAGTCGCACTTCTTCCAGAGTCGCACTTCTTCCAGAGTCGCACTTCTTCCAGAGTCGCACTTCTTCCAGAGTCGCACTTCTTCCAGAGTCGCACTTCTTCCAGAGTCTGTGAGCTGCTTTTATTCCCTGCCAAAAGAATAGTAGCTTCATCCTTTTTGCTTTGCTTGGGCACTTCTTCCAGAGTCTGTGAGCTGCTTTTATTCCCTACCAACCCCCAGGTTTCTTTCTTTCTTTTTTATTTCCTTCCTCTGAGAAGTGCCATCTGGTTTCCAGTGTTTGCTTCTACTTCCAAGGAGACAATATTTTGGGGTAGGAAGTGTCCTTTTGTCTCTGATTTCTGTGTGACACTGGTTTACTGTTTAGGTGTGCAATTTGTCAAAAACTTTCTGGCAATTTGCGTTCATCTGTAGGCATGCTGTTAGCTACCAACATCCTTTGCTTTTTACCATTTCTGTTTCCAATGCTGAAAATTTGTCTTCAAAAGATAAATAGGTTTTTTTTTAAGAGAATGAAATGACTGACCCTACCAGCATTTGATAATTGATGGCTGTATTTTTACATATACTATGTACTTATTCCTGTGCTAGCTGTGGTATTCATTACCCTTTTGAATCCCAGGCTACTATTCATAGCAAAGGCAAGAATCTGCACAAGAAAACCTGGATTTGATTAATATCCTTAATTACTCTGCACTGAACCAAAGGGTAATATTTCTTACTGTCTCCTGTTAATAATCAGTTATGTCTCAAAGCACTTGGATCAATAACCTATATTTTTTTTCCTTGGGAACCCTGCTTATTGTATTAATGGGAAAGTATTCAGATAAAGAAGCCTGGGAATGTTAACTAAAATTCTTCAGAAATTTGTTATTGATTTTCTAAAAGTTTGTCAGATTGGAGATATTCAAACAGCTCAGCAGTTGGGGTTTTTTAACAGAATATTTCTTAGAGGATATCAGGCAGCTCTGTGGAGTGCTGGGACATTAAGCAGGGTAGCATTTTATGTGGGCATGTATTCATCTCTTGACTGCCTATTAAGGCACAAACTCGTTCCCACTTTGTGCTAGAGCAGCTCTTTGTTAAAGTAACTGTGGTCTCTCAGGAACACACATATATTACTTTAGGTACAGCACTGTGTCAACAGCTCTCCGCAGGCCGGGGCAGCGTGATCTTAGCCTGGATGCTGTACCCACGTACAGACATGATTTAAACCGGTTGTCCTTTGGTTTCAACTGTAAATTTCAGGTTAACTGTGGTGGTCAGCAGTCTTCTCCATATGCTTTGTGATGGTTTGCACTGCCACTGGCTCACTGCCTTGGGCCTCCTCCTATTGCTGTTCATCCTCTGAGTCGTGTCATTAGCGCCTCTGCACACGTTGCTAACGATTTATTAACATGATGTGTCCTTAATTTCTTTGGCAGCCTCACGGGACCAGGGTGACAGTGAGAGAGGGTCGAACTTCAATAGGTTTCCATTCTTCCCCATAACTTTGAGTACTGTGCTGTGTGTCTGTGTATATGTAAGCTTGAAACTGTCCTAACATGGAATTGTTTAGCTATACTCTCAGTCCATACCTAGAAGCCTGACCTAACTGCAGCCATATCTTACTGTCTGAAGGGTGCCCATCAGGAGGATGGGGACAGATGCTTTTCAGTGGAGACCAGCAGTGTGACAAGGGGCAATGGGCATGAACTGAAACATAGGAAACTCTGTCTGAATATAAGGAAAGCCTTCTTTACTTTGGGAGTGACTGGAATGGGCTACCCAGAGAGGNGTTTTTTCTAATTGGCAGCCACTGGGTTCCAGTCCAGCACACCATCCCTCCTGACCATTGCTGTTCCCAAGGCAGTGTGGCTGCCTGATGTTCTTCCTGCTGGCAGCTGAATAGTTCAGGTATGTCACTAACATAAAATCAGAGTGAACAGATTTTTTTTTTCCTACTTTTTTTGTTCAGTCTTTGGTTGATTAACTATTTCACTTGAGCCAGGATGTAAGTTCTTTATTTTTAAACTACTAAGATACCCAGCAACTCAGTTTTTCAAGTTCACTGAAGCAAAATGAATCATCAAAATATTTGAAGTTTATTTAAGTTTTACAGGTTGGGGGTTTTTTTAAGGTTTTTCAACTAGAAAATACGGACTTTTAAAAAGTTTATTTTGTTAACTTGGATTCACTACCATGTTTGTCAACCCAGGACTGTTTTGTGCAAACACATTATCCACACTCCTTCCTCCTGCTGTCTGTCCTCAC